>VYZS01086761.1:30984-42183 GCA_013400695.1 Neodrepanis coruscans | reverse complement strand
TTAGAAATCATTATAAAAAGCTGGAGGAATAATAGAGTGATGATCTAATACATTTAAATTAAGTAAGGTCTGACTGTTGAATGTTGAAGGGTGGTGTGTTCATTTCCATTGAGGGCTGACATTTTGTCCTCTTTGTATATTGCATCGTTAGTGGTACAATATATACAGAAATATGATGATGAAAAGCCTGAAGACTTGGAGTTGGGAAATACAGCTTTGTTAGGGCTGAGGTATTTGTTGTTTCACACAGCAGTTTTTCTGATTGAAATCACATGGTAAATTTGGGACCCTCCACTTAATATTTACAAACCAAACAAAAATCTAGTAAGATGTCAGTCCAATTTTCTTATTTGTCTGCCCTAGACTGTCTCTTAACTGAAAGATAACACTGAGCAACCTGTAGTAAGATGGTGAAGGGCATCATTGTTCTAATGTTGCACTTTTTTCTCCAAGTTCCTTCTTTTGCAGTGTAACTGCAAAATTCCATATCACATCGTTGTTTGATATGAAATTGCTTGATAGGGTGTGATGACACATTCATATTATGTTAGCAGCATAATTTAACTGCTACATTTTTTTAAACCATTTGCAAAAGTGCCTGAAATGTGTGCCTTATAAAATAGGGTCATTACAGCTATGGTTGAATTGGCATTTCAGTAATAAACCCTTTGTAGAGGGCTAGATGTTAATGCAAAACTTCTATCATTATAAATATGAATCCGTCAGCAACAATATGGAGTGACTTTATAAATGGATGTGGGAAAACCTGATTTGCTGAATGATGATACTGTGGCTTTCAAAGCCCTGACATGCCACCAAAATGTTTGCCAGGGTGAGACAAGTGGAAAACATAGTTTGTTGTTTGATGAAGGAATGCTGCTCGCAGATGAGCCAGCCAGGTCAGGAGTGTTTGGAGGAAGGAAGCTGAATGTATTGCTGTCGTCTTAACATGGCCTCAGTCTGTGCCTGTATTTCAAACAGGCACCAAAGCCCATCTCAGTTTGTGCCTCTGTGGCATCAAGGATCCAACCCCTTCTGTCTTTAGTAAATGAAGCTTAGTGCAATAAAAAATTAGTATCTCCCAATAAATCTGATACAACCTTTTGTGCTCCTTATCAGGAGAATGTTTTTCATACTGTGCTGAGTAGCAGTCTCTGGATTTCATACAGAGAACTGAACCAAAAGATTTGTATGCCAGAGCTTCTTCTCATTCTTTTTCTGCCCTTTTTCTTCAAGGAAGTTACTTCAGCTGTGCTTCTCCGAAGGATAAAAGGCATCCCCATAGGAAACTGAGAGCATTTGCTGTTGCACAGAGGAGGCTTAAATACTGATCTCAGATTTGGATTTGGAGTAGCTTAGTGGACACCTAGAGAAACCTTCTGCTCTCTCTAAGAGCAGAACCTCATGCATAGTCCTGTATACATTTCCCACTGTTTCTCCCTGAGGTAAGGGATGGATGGAGCAGTTGTCTCAGCTTCATCACCCAAGCTTGAAGTCCTTACTTAGGGAATTTAAATAGTTGAACTGACTTAGGTTTTGTCAGGATTTAGAATTTTAGAGTCCATCTTTGAAGAAGTACCTGTTACAAGGTCATGTTACCTCGTGGCTGGAGGTAGGAAGACAAGCTCACAAAAGGTGTCACTATGCAAGTGGAGTGTAGAAAGGGAGTGGCTGTGGATCCTGCTTGTAACAGGGCATGAGTAACAAAGACCAATAGACATTGGTACAAATGCTGCCCCTGTTAAGTAATACCACAGATGTCAGTATTGTATGGGTTATGTTGTCCTTAGGATATGGGGCTCCCTAATTCTGTTTTACAGTCTGTCCATGACACCAGTTAGCAATTTAAAAAAGCATGTTTTTACTGCTGAACTGCTGTCTACTTCTTTGCCATTTAGTAGTGCCTTTTGTAATCTCTGCCATATTCTTCTCTCTTCTGTAGTATGATCCTATAACACTGGACATGTAATTTCTTCAGTAGAGGCCTTGTCTGTATGAAACCTTAATGATTTTCTTCATCTTTGTTGGACAATGGTGTTATCTCCAGGGGAAAAAAAAAAACACCCAAAAAATTACCTTTGTAATAAATTTCATGTCACTGAGTATTTTGGACTGAAGAGGACACTTAGGAATGAATCATGAATAAGCAAGGTCCATTCTCTACTGTATGTTGATTATAAAATGAAATTGTAGAAGCTGGTATACTCAATGCTTTATAGAAATTTTATTTTTAAAATATCTAGCTTTTTTTATTAGAAAGGGTCTTGTAGTGGAAGCACATACGCTAAGTGTGTACTAGGTTAAAAAGACAATTACATTTCTCAATTTCAATTAATTTTTTTAAATTTAGATAGTGTTGGATGGCTTTTTTAATGTTTGTTCATGCAATAGGCATATAAGTCATATCTGCCTGCACGGTCTATTTACTTTTTAGGTCAGATTTGACACATATATGTGTTATTTCAGGAGTGTAATCACTCAACTTGTTGCTGGTTTCACAGAATTCTTTTATTCTCAGGTCCCTGTGAATTGCATTAAATGGGTAAAAGATTAATTTATTTTGGAAAATAAACTAATAGATTGATGGATATTATGCCTCTAATTAAACAGTGTGAACCAGAGAGATCGTTCTTTTTTATATTTCTAACTGGAAGACCAAATGTTCCGAGTATTTCAGCCAGCCCTCATATCTTAAATTTTAAGAAGCTGAAATTCGTAGGGACCTTCTAATGCTGGTGAAGATCTGCCTGACCTCTGAGGTATTTGCAGTTTGTGAGTTGATATTATTGAAACCTGGACTTGAAATGAAGTAATTTTCCATGTTGAAAAGGAACAGAGTATTTCCAAAAATATAATATTGTAGTATGTATATACAAAATCTATAGGTGTTCTTGATGAATAACAATGCACTCTGACAGCAAAGAATCAACACAGAAAAATTAGGTCACAGCAGCTTGCTTGCTCTTTACACTGTCATGCTTGATTGGTTATTCTCATCACCCTTTGTTTAAAATCATTTCAGAATTAATTGGCGTTCATTAACGCAAGTCTTTGTAGCAGAATTGCAGAAACAGTCATTAATGTAGCTAATAAACATAAAAAAGAAAAAAGGATCCTATTACCAGGTCCCTACAGGCTGTTAACTAACATTTTGAATAAGAATACATAAACATAAATTAAACATTTTTACAAACTGCTAAGGATGTGGGAATTTAGCACGGTGGTCTGTAGCAATGCTTTGAACTAATTTGTTATATTATGCCAATTTTTTAAGGTTTCCGCTCTAAAGATAGCAGTCCTGATGAGCTTAGATTTTCACTGCACTCATGCAGATTTCTGAAGAGGTCTGTCTACCTGTGCCAGCTGCTTCAGATGATGATCTGATCCTTCTCCCCTAATTTCAGCGAGTGTTTTCTTTGAGGAATATAGATGTTCAGCAAACTTAGAAGGCAAAATTTTGGTTGAGGGCCCAACAGCAGATAGTGGTGCAAGTATCACCTGCTTCAATTCTGTGGCCAGAGGTTGTTCATTGATTTAATGTGGGTGCTCTGTCATCTGAATTTCATGTTAGTTTGACTGACTCAGTAAAATCCACTCTCAAATTCATTTTGTATTAATTGCAGGATTTCCCTTATTTGGGCTGTTGCCCTGATTTAATGGAAGATGCCTTTTAGAATCTCTTAAACAACTGCCTCCAAGCCATTTTTCCAAATGGATCTCCCAAGGTTAAGGGTCACGAGTTGTTGCATTCAACTGATGTTGAATGCACCTCTGCCCCTGGCACATGTGGGGGGCTATGGGATATTATGATGGTAGGTGCTCAGCTGTTGGTCTTGGAGGGTGTTTCTGCAAGAGGATGCTTGTATTGCCTACTTCTACATGGAAGGGAACTATGATTTTTCAAAGGGTGATGAAAGCAGCCGTGGTGTTGGGCAGCAGAGGCTCCCAGAACAAGCTCTGGCTCTTTGGGAGCTCCTTCCAGCTACAGGAGAGCTCCTCATGCTGCCCATCACTTGGCTGCAACCCGGAGAGGGGCCAGGCCAACCACATTCACACAGGCTGGCACAGCTCCCTTGTGGGCACCCTTCTGTCCCCCTGACAGTTTGGGGGACACCTGAGCCCCCGATTTGCAGGCGTGATGAGGTGTCAGAGCAGCCAAGTGAGCGTGGCCTGGGAACAAGTGAATAGAAGTGCCAAATTATTTATCCAGAAGTGCTGTAGACATTGAATAGGAGCCCTAGTGAGGGGCAATTGGAAAATATGGCCCCTACTATTTAATTTTCTAATGTCTTTGCTGCAGCTTACTGAATATAAAGAGGGTAATTTGCAGACGAAGCACCAAAGGTAGTTAGCTGGTATATATTGAGGGCACTGTAATGGCTGAACAGCATTGACTGATGCACTTCTAACTTTGTGTAAATGCAGTCTCCATGCAAATGCAGCCTTGGCATACACAGTAAGTTAGAAAAACATTTCAACTACAAAATCAACTAGACAAATATATTGCTTTGTATGTCTGACTCTTGATACATGGTGTCTATATACATTCTGACACACGCAAAGAAACATGAAGGCTTGCCAGTGATCCATATATATTGCTTTTTATAGCATACAATTTAAAAGAATTCAAGCCTTAAGTGCAATACAGTTGGTAAGGGGACAAAGAAATATATTTACCCGTGCAATTAAAATATAATAACAGAAAAACTAAAAACTGTTTTAGTCTAACTTTTGTTTATTGACTAGAACATATAAATGGCTTTAGGCACTACTAAACAATAAAAAAAATGTGGCTTACTATTGGGTCTTTTATCCATTTTAATTTATTTTGATGCTGCATGCAGTTTCTGAATATCTTTTGTGGGTTGTAATAAAATAGCCGCAGTGCAATTTTGCATGTATGTCAAGCGGTGCGTGACCTGATATGCAAATTTAATACCAAGGTGCCAAAACTGAATTCATAATGTTTCACATCTACAGAGCTGTTTAAGGCAGTTTAGAAATCAATGAATATGTAATATGAAGGTGATAAGACCTAAATAAAAACCTTATTTATCTACTATGAAAAGTATTTATACACAGAATATTTAGCACAAGCAGAAAATGGACAGAGTTTCCAATTATATGGTTTGCATAAACAAATGTTGAACCATGTGCTTAGAATAGATAATAACATAGCTAGTTCCTTTGCATTATACTTTAGAAATGTTTACAGATGTCTCTCTCTTAGTGTATATATAAAATGAAACACTAAACTGAAGCAGCTTTTGAAGAAAATCTCTTTGAGGTCTCTTATTTATTTTTAATTTACAGTATATGGGGTGCTTCATTATAGGTTTCTGTTACCGGTTTTCAGGTTATTAAAGATCAGTGAAATAAGATACACTTTGTGAAGTCTTGTAGTTTATGGTGAAATAACGGACATAAATTTAACTGGTAATAAATAAGAATCAAATGTTTTCCATCTGCTTACCTTTAAAAGTGGAGAAGATCTAATTTTAGAAGCATTTAGACTTTTGAGCTCTTTTCCTGTATTGACGAACTGGTTATTTCTATTGTTTTGTCCAAAATGTTAATCTAATAAAGTTTCAGGAGTTTACCAAATGATACTGAATTAGATTGGCTTTTCACTCAGCATGTACATGCTGTGGAGAAGGACTAGCAATGTAAGCCTTGATTGATGGCAATCAGTCCCAGCTATACCCCTGAAAGCATATACTGTCTCCCCAAGGAGGAAGAGAGAGTACGTGTGTTTGATTGGCTGGCAGCATTGTTTTACAGCACCCTGCCAGTCAGCACAGACAGGCATTTATATCTCTTGGCCTGAAATAAGTTGCTACAGTAATGACTACCAATGTGTTGAGCAATCAAGAAAAATGTAGGGGTGCAGTAGATTTTGAAAAATGTCCATCATGCCATACGTGTGCTGCTGATATTTGGAAGAGATTTTCATACTCACCTTGCTAGAGGCCAGGTGCATTATAGGAAGAGCCAGAGCATTAGACTGACAGATGAAATAATGTGTTGAAATAGATAGTAATTAATCTTTGTTCTCATGTAAAAAACTATAGAAAACTCAGGTCCCAGAAGAGTATGCTTTTTTTTCCCAGGCCTGACCTTAAACCTGCTCAGGTATAACTTTCCACTGTTGGTCAATAGCCTGTTGACTTAATGTCTTGAACCTCAACAGGGGTTTAAAGTTCACAATAAATTTGAACATCTTTTCTGTCTGATCAGATACAGATGAGCAGAACTGGGAGGTGGATAATAATGAAGAAGATCTTAGTTTTTGTCCCTTGTGTGACTACAACCCCGTGAAATTGCTGCCTCCCTCTGAGAAATGAGTGATGGGGTCATTTTTGTTTCTGCATGAAAGATTGTCTAAGTTTCTTCAGCAAGTGCTAGAACCATTCATTTTCATGAAGTTTTCTTTGGCTTGTGCCGCTATTTATTAAAAAGAAATTGTATGAAAAAATAGTAGCCAGCATACTGTGAGTGTTGTGCTTTTCTGGGCAGGAGCCTCAGGTTAATTCTCCCTACCAAACATGCTGCACTAACATTCCTCAACTGAGAACATCATTCCTGATGGAGGAGGACATCTAGTTCCCCTTATTACAGAGGTGCCCCATAAGAGGTTTATTTTAAAAGGATCCATATGGATCCTTCCATATAGAAATGGAAAGATCCCTGAGCCTTCCCTCACAAAATTCTCTTTGCATTGTCTCCATGGTCCAGAGGATTGCTGAGCTCTTATAGGAAACCACGACCTTTCCAGTCCAAAAAGAAACTTCAGTGTGGAGCTTTGTTCAGATGGACCCTGGAACTGAAATATGGAGAGATTTGCCTTCCTCCTCTGGTCAGACACAGAGTGCTTGTAGGAACTGGGCTCTTGTGTTCCTCTTTGGTTGTCAAATAGAGACGCTGGAGGGGCTGAAATGACAAAACTTAATAATTGATATAGTAAATAAATGAAATGGAATACACGTGTTTTCGTAAACTAGTGAAATGGAATATATTGGGGTTTTCCAAACTGAAATGAAACTTATGTCATTCTCAGAAAAACATATTTCTAATTCTTAAATATTTTTCTCATAATATCATACAGGTAAATAAGAATTTATCTGTAAAATTAATGGAAAATATTATTATTTTCCCAGAATTTTTATTTTGATCTTGGCTATGTTTTTCCCTTTCTGACACAGACATTTTTTTTTCTTTTTAAAAAACAAAGTTTTCCATTGAGTACAAAAGTCAAAGTGCAGGATAATGATACATTAAACAGTTTGGGTTCTTCTTCTCCAGATTTGTCATTTTCCTCTGCAGCTTCTTTCACAGAGCACGGAGAACAGCAGGAAGAGACCATCACTTTGCTTTGTGCAAATTCTGGCTTCCCCCAAGAGTCTCTGGGCTGTAATGCAGATTTGAGCTTTAATTCTTTGTTCCTAAGTTTTGAGGTTACATAAAAAACCTATCCTTACACCAAAACAGAGTGGGTTTGCAATGACCTGAGCTATTTAACCTTAGCCCTAAAGCAGCTATATTAAATGTGGCTTTGAATTTTTCATAAATTTGGGACAAGCAGTTGTACATGGACCTACAGTGCAATGACTGATTAGCCAATGCCTCTAAATATAAATGTGAAGTCTTAAGTCTATCAGGGAGGACTGGGACCTTTTCTGACACTTACTAACACTAGGCTTCCCTTAGAGTTTCTTTGTGTGCAGGAAGGTGTAATGCACCCTCTATACTGAAGTTGGCATAAAGACTCAAGCCACCAATTCAGGGAAGCCTGTGCTCAGAACATAGATTTCTGTGAAGTTCATTGTGTCACCCTGGATTCTTATGTGCTTCGTTATTCAGCAATATCTAAGCTAAGAATTAGGGAGACTGAACTGTTCCTAAAATTCAGAGAATTTTTGGATTATGCATGTGTTTAGTGACAGTTTTGCTGCTTTGGAGAATATCCATCCAGGATAACTGTATTACTAAAGAAAGCATTCAGAACTTAAAAACATCATTTTCTTGGCAGCTTAAATGTCTTTGTGATTTTCTTGTCTATGTCTTTTAATCAGTGTCATGCTGTGAAATCTGCTATTTTTGCCATGACCAACCCATTAAATTTGTCATTGCTATTTCTGTGTTTTGCATGAGACTTACTTTATGATTAGCAAACAAAGTTCACAAGTGTATGTTTTATTTGCATGGATCTCTGCTCTCCAAAAAATACACGGCCTCTTAGTCTGGCCCCAAAACTAGCCTGTAGAGGCAAGGCTTCATGTTTGTAATATTAAGGAATAGTTATGTCAAGTGATCTCTGAAAGTGGTGATTGGGTTAAGTGATGAGATGCTGTCAGTGGAATTTACCTGAAATGCTTGGGTTCATCATCTTTGTTTTGCACTTTGCTGATATTTACTCAGTAAGACATGGAGGGAAGCTCTCTGCAGAGTAGAATTCAGACACTTCAAACGTGCGTCATGCAGCAAAGCAGATGTGACAGGCTTGACTAAGGGTTGAATCCCCAATTTGGAGTGCAAAAGCTGTAGGAGAAAGTGAGATTCTTATTGTTTGTTATATAGTAATTGTATAGTGAGTTAGACTAACATGCAGTGAATTAATTTTTTAACACTGAAACACTGTTTTATGATTTTTCTGGTCCAGCATAAGATAGTAAGCTTAGTATAACAATGAGAGGAAACTTTGACATTTATTAAAAAAAATACACCAGGTTTGGCTTCATTTTAAGTGTGTGGTCAGAATGAATTCATTTGCTCTTACTGGAAGACTACTTATCATAATGGATTCATGTGGTATCCATGTGCTCATCACGTGTTCTTTTTTATACACATCCCTCTAATTCCATTTCAATGCCACTTTAATTTAGCATTAGTTAATGGACTCCACATAAAGGTTGCTCATTTTTTATCTGGATTCTCCAACTGAATTTCTGGTATTTAAAACTGCTAAGCTGGTGTAGAGAGCACTGAATATTAATAGCAGCACTTTGAAACATTAACAAAATTATCTTCCTTTTTGTCTGTTGATTCTCTTTTACTACTTCAAAAGTTAATCAGCAAAATGATAAGGGCTAGAGATTAGTCATGACAAATGAAATACATTATTGGAAGAGAGTATTACCTACACATACCAGTCATCAGTGACTCTTGGACAGCATGGGAACATGTGCAGATCACCACTGCTGGGCATGGTAGAACAAGAGTAAATAGAGTCACCAGTTCAGTAGAGGAAAGGTGCTTATATTAGGAACCTACCTCTATGTGATTTCTGTAACTGACAGAAGTAACTACTTGCTGAGGTTTAATTTGGAGCCTTACTGCCCAGATAGTGTCATCTCATTTCTGAAGACACCAACTTGCTTTGGACACCCACCTAAAGCTGAAGGGAGTGGTGGGAATATCTCCTAATATATAAAATCCACCGAGGTCTATGGGAATTCTGCATTTTAATTTAGTGTAGTCTAGGTTTCACCCAGAGACTGAAGACCTGGAATTCTTGAGTTTTTCCATTGACTTTACTAGGATTTGGCTTACATTGGAATGGGCCGTGTTGTGAGACAGCCCTACACAAGCCAAGATAGAAGAGATCCATTATGATAGTCAGGAAAAGAAAATACTTCAATGACTAAATTGGCTCCGGTTGTTTATTATCTATTATTTATTATCTCATAAAAAGGCTTTATCCAATAAGGCTGTAGCTGAATTTTCATAGGGCGTTTCAAACAAAAGTGGCTTCATGTCAAATTTATGCTAGAAAGGTCAACATTAGTTTACATCAAAGGTTTGGGTTGTTGAGAAACAATAACATAAGGTCGTAATTTCAGCTTGTTTGAAGAGCTGCAACGAGCTGTTTGCCAGAGATTCGATCTCTGGTAAACAGGCCCCTCTAGGCTCACTTGGAAAAGCTTGCAAATGCACGGGCGCTCTTTGCCCGTTCGGTTCAGGATGAAAAGAAAGCCTGAAAGCTGCCAGTGTTTATATACAGAATTTGGTTTTTGGGTTTTGGGGGGGTTTTTTTGGTTTGGTTTGGGGTTTTTTGTTTGGGTTTTTTTTAAATCTTAAGAATGAAATCACTTGGAGAAAAACAGAAAAAAATTATGGAAGGTGGAAAGAAGGGAGAGGAAAGGGTCATGATGTTTAGACCCCAGCTTAATCTAGCTTTACAAGAGCATAGTGCAACTGAAGGTTGCAATAAAAGTTGATCCTAAGGGGCTTTTTTAAAAAAATATGTTATAAACTACAGGCTGGAGCCCCTTTACATCAGGTCGAGAATGGGTCAGAATTGAAAACTTCCCACCATAAAGCAGGAGGAAGCTCTTGCTTAGCTGAGGGTTTTGAGGGCTGGGAAGAGCCAGCTTGGTGTTCTCTAAAGGCTGCCATGGCTGCCTGTAGTGATCTGGTGTACCCTGGCCTGTAGATATCCTTGTTCGGGAGGGAGAAGTGCATGTTCTTTACAGCAGATTTGCTCCTCTGCTGGTGTTGCACATGGGCTGGTGGAAGGGTGGCCTGAGTGCTCAGGCCAGGAGCAGGGGAAGGCACTGCCCTTTTCTTTGCATAGTCAAGGTCTCCTTCCATCCCCTGGAGAATAACATTTCCTTCCCCACCTTTCAATTGCTTGTAGACCTCTGAAATGTTTAAAGAGCCTTAGCACAAATACTGCAGCTGTTTGTCGGGCTTTAGGAATCCATGCAGTCTTGCACATTTGGTTATTAGTGATGTAATTTCCATGCTTTCACACACATGGAAACAATAATATCTCATTACAGATGGAGGAGTCCAGTGATTAACAGAGAGAAAAAGTAGGTTGTGTTAATTCCATGCAGTTTAAGAACCACCTTTAAAAAAGAAAGGAAGAACAATAGAGTTGTGATGCTGTCTTTAACTCTGAGTGAACTTTGTGAGCCTCATTTATTGGGGTAGGTATTGGGCCTCTGGGGCTTGTTGAAGCCTTAGAGTCCCTTAGGATAAAATGACAGACCTTATATTGGGAGTATCCAGTAATTACCCAAATCCTTTGAGTACTGTTACTCACAGTTCTGATTTTTACTCTAACATTGCTACTGATACTAATTTTTAAGTTTCTTCACAGACTTCTATTCATTACCCCTCAGTGATGTGCTAATTAGAGCAGCCAAATGCTACAAATGAGTCTGTGTTTGCGATTTTTCAAGGGAAGATAGTTTG
>VYZS01086761.1:5580-21772 GCA_013400695.1 Neodrepanis coruscans | reverse complement strand
GCACTGCTCTGACAGCTACAGATGGTGCCAATTACTGCCAGTAGAGCCTGTCCTGCTGTGAGCCCAAGATGTCTGATTTGTGGTCACAGAAAAATGAAAAAGAGGTTTCCCAGCTGGGCCTGTCACCTGTCCTATATTGCTCCCTAGCAAAAATGGTATTCGTGTTCTAAAATCAAATTTCTTTGTATATTTATGCTAATGATCCCACCATGCTAATTACCAGACATATGCCTTGGAAAGATGCAGGCACTATTAGAAAACAGAATTTTCCTTTGCCAGGTTTAAAATAAATTTCAGAAATTGCAGAAAAGTTAAAATAAAATGCAGTGTCAAAATAAAGGGGAAGGAGGTGAAAGGAGGAATAAGTAATTCAATAGAGCAGGCAGACATTCTATGCTTAATTTTTCTTCATGCAGTTGAAAGGGATTTACAGGCTGTAAATCAGAACAGAATCTAGCCCATGGTCTCCAGTCTTGCCATACTGAGCTTGAATGTTAATATAAGCCTTTATTTTTCCTTTGTACGTTTGAGCCTTTTTGTGTTTGTTTTTCATGTGCCGTCTTATTCCACCCCTACCCAAGCTATACAAATTGTCATTTATTGCACTTTCACATTATTTCCTGCCTCTGTGATATTTAAAAGGATTAGTCTAGACATCTGTGATCTGTAATTGGCTTTTTCCATGAAAGGGGATCAGCTGTAAGAACTTAAGCAACCCAGACTTATTTTACTTGTGATACTTGAAAGCCTTCTGGACAGAGCACCTTTGCTGCAGTGATTTAACACCAGGTTACTCAGTGTGCAAATGCAGCTTCAGTCAGTCCTTTGCTATTGAATCCACTGTGATTTTATCCACCTGAAAATAACCCATGTGTTTTAATTAAAATATATATTGAAGTAACTGGTTCCAGGTTTGGCTTTCTTTAGCATTGTGCTGTGAAAGGGACCTGATAGAATACTCTAACTCTGGAATGTATTTCCATTCTGCTTTTATTTATATGTTAAATTAACAATAGCATGGTAATTATCCTTATTAGAGCATGAAATACAAATCTGTCTCGTTTTCCCCTGTCCTTGGAACTCATCTACCATGGTTTTCCTAGCTGTTAAGAGCTGGTAGGTGGGGGTGTTGGGGGCCAGACAGCCATTTTCCATTTTATTGGACTCAACCTTTGCTAACAAAGCTATTTTTCCCTCAACTTCAAACAAAATATTTAAGCAAATTTTAGAATTCATTTAACAATAGTAGTAAATCAGTAGACAAACCGTACTATAAAAATAACTCTTAGAGCAGCTGTGGAGTGGAGTGGGCCAAAGTACCTTTAGGTCCTGGCTTGAATCGAGGAGTGCTTTCAGATGAGCACTCAGTTGCCAGTTGTAATTCCACCATATAACTTGGAAGAACTGGCCCTGTGAATTCCCAATAGCCCTGAATGATAAATGATAAGCTTTCAAGTGATCATTCTTTTAAGTATTTGGGAATTAAATGGTGATGATAAAATGAGAGATGGGAAGACACCACAATTTCTCTTCATTTTTATCTTTTCAACTTTTGCCAAGCAATGAGGAAGGTTAAGATATCTGGCAAGTCTGGGAAGACTTTCAATATGTCCTTAAATTGCTGTAACTTTCATGTGCCTGATGTCTGAGAGTGGCATTGTTTATTTAGGAATTTGCTTTCTCCTACTCATAATTATTTAACAGTTAAAACCAAATATATATGTTTTTATGCTAAAGGTCCCAGCTTCTTATAATGCCTCTTGTTTTAGCACATTCCAGTGAAGTTGCTTTTTTGTGGTTTGCTTATTCTGTCTAGGTTGCCTGTATTTAAAGACATTATCATTAATGTAAGTGCAAAGGGAGTTTGCTGGAAGAGTATTGGGAAGAACCACATAAAAAGTCATTATCTGAGTGGTTAAGATCCATAGGCTCATTCTCAGGTGCAGCTGTAGGGATTATAGATTCGATAATGTAAAATAAAAAGTCTCCCATGTTCCCTTTTTATCAGCAAAGTTTGGGTGGTAAATCAGAGACACACTGCCTTTGGGGCTTTCTCCTGCAGCTCCTCCCTGTGCAGAACCTGTGCTGTTCCCCTCACGTGGCTACTGGTGGTTGTCCAGGGCTGTGGATGCATCACACAGATGAGCCCAGGGCAGTGTTCACCTCTCTGCTGTCAGAGGATGCCTTCAGGCTGCAACCTCTGACTTGTTACCATGTTCTCTTTGCTCTACCCCTGATCATATAACAGTTAAATCCTGATACATAGGGTTTGCTGCCAAGGGTCTCAGCTTCTTGTAGAGAGTATTTGGGTTGTCTTCTGAACCGCTTTTTCATTTCCTGACTGCTGGGAGAAGAAGGCTATAACGTGTGAAAGCCACAGTGATGGGCCCCCACCACAAGTACAGCATTTTTTGGGGGGCAGATACACGGTTTTATATAACATTCAACCTGGGGAGATATTTAACCACTTTGCCTCAGTTCAGCATGTCTAATACTTGGCACAAATCAGCGTATTCGTGTTTCATTCAGCTTGGCTAACAGCCAGCATAGAGACTCTATTTTCATTTTTGAATTTCACTTGGCAGATCCTTAAAAGTCACTGGAGAACTTTGCCTGGGTAATAAAAAGCAACTTTTTTATTGAAAACTAATTATTTTTTCAGCTTCATGTGCCAGCTGTTTAAAAATGTTGTGGTCACGTTAGCGCATACTTTAATTACAGAGTTCTAGAAAAATGCAGATCCTATTGTGAAATATTCCTTACAGCAGTTAATAAGCCGCTTATTTTCAGCCACATCCAAACTGTTAAAATGCACAGATAGCTTTTCCGGCTGTAATTAAGTATCATTTATCACTAAATGCACAAATACCAAAATAAAGCATCTACCTGTTTTGGGTGGAAAATTGTGAGTTTAAGGCCAGAAGACCAAGGTTGTGCATGTATGTAAGATGTGGATAATGCTGAGTGAGGTTTTCAGAAATGCTCAGGACTTTCCAAGTAACTAGGAACACCAGACTCAAGATGCTTTTGAGATTTATCCTATTCCTTAGGCACCTAAATGCTGGTGTGCAAAATCGGGTGTGCAAAGACTCCCAGATGCTGTAATGGGCTCTGCTGGTTCAGGACACTGCACTTGCCTTGGGAGGAGCCATGGAGAGGCGGCTCCTTGGCGGTTGTGTCCCTGAGCTGAACGGGGTTTAGGTCCCTGGAAGAGAACAGGAGGATCAGCAGGGAGGACAAGCACTACATGAGCCCAAGCAGGAGGTCTTTTCTTTGAAGTGAGCACCACAGGGATGGTGGGAGCTGAGTCCCTCCATGCAGCTGCAAGTCCCAGCTTTCCTGCATTCACCCTTCCTGTGTGACCCGGCTTCCTCCGCGAAGGAAGTGTTTCTTCCAACATGTGGTGCCGCAGGGGACTTCATCCTTCATAGTGCCAGCGTTTGCAGAGCATTTGGCTTGCCAGATGCTGCTTCAAATTAAGGATGGTTCTGAGCCAAAATCTTGGGTTCAAACACCTTCAAACTTTGGGAAAGTTTGTATCCCAATTTTATAGTTTTGTTCTATCCCTGCTTCATTTCAGTCTTACCTAGTTACAATTTTTATATTCTCCTGCAATCAGAAGCTGCAAAGAAATGTAACAGGAACGGAGTGGGTGGATGTTTCTTAGGAGAATAGTAAAACTTTGCCTGGCTGGAGGCATGCTCAGTTTCCTTGGTCAATTTATTGGATGTATAAAAAGGATTATTCAATGGACAAGAACAGTCCTGCATCCCTACCTTTTTTACACTCTACTTCTGGTCATACCTTTCATATAAAAATAAAGTACCTTTTGCCTGTTATATTTGATTTGTTCCTGTAAAAACTAATGTGTTGCATATATATAAGCAGAATTTTTATAAAATATATATAAAATATATAAACACTAGGGGAAAATGGCAAAACAGATGGCTAGTAGTAAAGCCATTTAAAAGTATTTGCTGGACATGCAATACCAGACATATATGTTTCTCCTCCATAACTTTTTAAATTACTCTTTGAGTTTGTTTAGATTTCATCTAACATAACTTTTTTCTCTCACTGTTTTGAAATAGATTGAAGATGCGTATTCCTGTATTTTAAATGTAAGCATGTAGTAATAGAATATGTTACCACAGCAAACCATGGAGATACAATATTCACTTATATTAAGCTATATCTATTTACCATCATTAGGGTTAACTGTAGCTGTTGTAAGTATCTTGTCCTAGAAATAAACAAAATAAAATGTAAATGTCAAATTATTCTATACATATGAATTTCAAAACCATTTCTTTGACCACAGAATATGTCAGAATAATGCAGCTAAGAATGTCTTAAAAACTGAAAAACACAAACTAGAGTGGCTGTTTCGATACTACGAAATTTCACATTTTCTCCCATGAAGTGATGAAAACCAAGGAGACGAACCAGCTTAAGGTGAAGAGGGAAGAAACAAAAAGTACATTTTAATGAGACGTTTACAAATTGTTCAGCACAGAGAGAGGCACATTATGCTAGCACTTTGTCACTGTAAATATTGCAGATGTCGTTCCTTTGAGTTTGTCCTGGAGCATTATTAGAACAAAATATACAAACACACAGCCGGATCTTTTCATGTTGGTATTAATGCCTTTGACTCAATCAGGCTTGAGCAGGGAATCCAGATCTGCCCTACAATCAAATAGTCATTAGAGCACAGGACTAATTGCTGTGATGATTAATTCCATGCACGCACCAGTGCTGGTGTGGCAGGTACCGTTTGGCTGGTGGTGGGTTTCGCCTGCAACACAGACAGCAAACACCGAAACCTCGTTGGAGCTGCAACCCACATTAGGTGCTAACTGTGGATTCTCCATGTGTCTCACATGGCCTCGTATACTGTGAGCAGGAGGGAAAGCTGGCAGGTACCCCGAGGCTGTCCCCTGAGATCCCTTCCAGGGCACAGGCTGATCCGGACTCTCTGGCTGAGACGTGGCTTGTGGGCAGCCAGCCCTAGGCAGCCACACAATCTGCAGACACAGTCCTTCCTACACAACACCACTACATCTCACTCCCTGAGACCAGCTGCTGTTGCAATCACACAGCTGGCTCTGGAGGTCTTGTTCAAAGGCAAGTT
Organism: Neodrepanis coruscans; assembly: GCA_013400695.1. NCBI lineage: Eukaryota > Metazoa > Chordata > Aves > Passeriformes > Philepittidae > Neodrepanis > Neodrepanis coruscans. The sequence continues at coordinate 16,638 of VYZS01086761.1, read as the reverse complement.
TTCTTCTCTTGCTTGTCTGATATCCCAGGTCTGTCACCTCAGGCAGAAAAACCCCGACAAGCATCTGGGCAGACCAGGTGGGATGCATGGCTGCCTGTGGGCTCCACCTCTCCAGCTCCACAGGCAGGGCCCTTGAGTTACAAAGAAAAACACTGGCATTGGGACCTAACAGAGATGAGGGCAAAAGACAATTGGCACAAGAAAGCCTTCATGTAAAGAGGAGAACAGTTCTTCTTGTTGAGGAATGGACAAGTAAACATTCCTCTGTATCTTTAGCATTGTGTCACTCAGCAGAACAGCTCAGTGCCTCACACATGCTGTGTCCATGGCTTTATTTCACTATCTTTCCATGCTTTATTAGCAGATCTTTTATCAGATGTTTTAGTTAAACAGCAGAACCCTAAGGTATTTTGTTGTTGTTCCTATCACCCTGTGCCATCAGTCCTCTTTGTCTATTTCTTTCATGGCTCTACTAGTTCAATTGGATTCAAAGGATGTTGGAAAATGTATACATGGAGGCATAAACAGGTAACCAGAAGTGGGGATGGAGGATCTGCTGGTTTTGGTTTTACTAGTTGCTTGCCTGTCTGCCTTTGACATGACTGAGTGCTCTGTAATGTGGTTCAGGGAAGCGCTGGCTTTGGGATGAGCTTCTTCCTGAGCCTTTCTCAGGTTATGTCCATGAGGTCCTGGGGCAGATCTCCCACAGGCAGCATGGCAGGTTCCCCTGCCATAGGTGGCAAAGCTCCAGCTGAGTTTTACAGGGTAGAGAAGGGTCATTAAGAGAAAAACACAATGGTTGTTTTGTGTTCCTTCTTACTGGACACCAATGGTTTCAGTAAGAGCTATCAAAACCTGCATATTCCTGGATGTTTCAAAAGCTCTATTTCACCCTGCAGATTTTGCCAGGAAGCAAGGTTATTTTTCTTCATGCTATATTTAAAAAATGCAGTTGAGCAAAAAAGTTCTTATTTTCTTAAAACTCGGATCATTCTTTATAAATTACAAATGTTTAATTTTTTTGGGTTGCAAGGCATTTTTGGAAAGCTGCCAACTTCTTAATGTATCAGTGTGTATGTATGCACTCCCTACCACCAGTGAATGTAATTAATGTTTGAAAATTGTGGCTTTCAGTCTCACAAGCATAAAGAAATGTTTTAATTTGACAGTATGGCTGACAAAATACTAATTTGTTTTGGGACAGACCCTCACCTACTTGCATTGAGACAAGCACAAATAGAGAGCAAATTGGAACCTGTATATAGAAAACATCCACATGCATTATAATTTGCATTTGTAGTATTATCAGTTTCCAGTATTGTAATTTGATAAAATACTTGTGGTACAAATAACTATTAGAAAAGTAAAATTAAGAATGTCCTTTGAGAAGTATTAGCTTCTTTTATCTAAGATGTTTTGGTGCGCCCATGAAAAATAATGTATATTCCATTTATAGTACAATGAACCAAAGCTGTGTAATTGCAAACAGAGAAAAATGCAAATGTTGTGAATAAGATATGATGGACTACTTTCAGGAGTCAAGGTAATTGTAAAAGATCTATCTGGGCTAATGTGACTGCTTTATATTTTTGTCATGCCTTTGTAACGTTGGAGATCATTAGGAACTGTCTCCAGGGAAAGGAACCTGTGTCTAAAATCAGTTTGGGCCCATTATCTTTGGTAAGAGACTGTCTATACCCCAGGCATCCTGAATCCTCTATTTACTGGGGGAGGAAGCACATTATGTAATGGATATTAATACAGTGGGACCCCACATTTCTGAAGCTCATTAATTTGAATGGCTCGGAGAGTTGAACGTCAGTCTGTTGGTACCTCTGCTGTGCCTGCTGCTCCTGCTGCTCATTGGGGCTTTTGTGTTTCCTGCCCTTGCTTCAGTTATTGTTTCTTCTGTTTTGTCTTCTGAAACACTCATTCACCATGAAAAATCTTTAGTACACGACTTAAAGGCCGTGCATTGGCACACGCAGGAGCCAGGGGATGAACTTTGGCAACAGTGTCCCCAGGTTTTTCTCTTAATGAGGTTCCTCTGCTGTTGGATGTGTTACATGGAGGAGAGGCTGAAGCCCATCGAGGCTGAGCCCATGAGCAGCCAAGGAGCTGCTTTAGGTGTCGAATCTGCGGTTACCAACAGCCCAATTTGTTATGTGTTCATGGTTCCTTTGCAGTAAGCTATCCTTGGACACATTATTCCTGTAAACACAGTTGTAAATGTTAAAATCACATAACACACAGATATGCTCTAACATAATCTATAGTAAAATATGTCTATCAAATGCTTGCAGGGATTTAAAATCAACATTTTTGGGGTATTGTTTTAAAAATTTGTGTAGCATCTGAGGCTTTTCAGCTCCCGTTAAAATACAATTTAAATGTGCAAACAAGCAAGAGCTAGAGGTGACTGTTAAAGATATGACTTTTCAAATATCTGTTAGAAATTTTGTGGTTTTGAAACAGCTGAGAATGTCTTCTGCTTTTCTTTTGAGGCTATAAAGTCTAGGAATTGCCAAGTAAAAAACTTAGTAGTCCCCTGTTCACTAATCAAAATCTGTAAGAATTGGCACAGTGTTATAGAATCAACATTTAAAAAACATAAACTTTGAAAGACTTCTTTTTAACAGTCTGATTATGTTGCTTTATGTGCCTCTAAACAGTTTTTTAATAGCTGTGGAAATAGACCCTTCAATGTCATGATGTCTTTAAATACTACAGGTTACATCATCTGGCACATTACATGAAGGTGTAGATAACATTAAACATACAATCTTTATAATGACTGTACAAATACGTACAAATGATACAACTTGAGATCACACAGAAATTATATGTGTAAGCATTAGATAGATGTTATCTCTAGTCCAAAAAATTACCCTAAGTCTGGTTAAATGGTTATTCACCAGAAGTATAATAAATAACTCCTGAGTTTATCTGTTACAAAGATCTCTTCTGAGGTCATCTGTACAGATGTCTGTGCTTTCTCTCGTAATTTGATGACAGCAACTCCATAGGCAGGTCCTGGTAAGTCATCAGTGCCCTTCTGACAGGTGCTGAGGAACTGCAGGATTCATGAAGCTTCAGCAAATTGAAATGTTGGTGATGTTGCTAAATTCACTCATTCTGTAAACAAAAAAGAAATTATAAAGCTAAAAGGTATGCCCCCTGATCAGTTTAATGTTTCATTATGCCTCCACGTAATCATATTTCTTTCTTTAATTCCTCATCAAAATAATGCTGACAGTAGCAAAGTGAAAATAAATAGAGATAGGTGTCCACATGCTAGGCAGGTATATTCTCATGTGATTGTTAACATTTAAATTAAACTGGTAAAATAAATACTTGAGTGTGTTTCATTAGGTCATGGGGTGCAGTCCAGCAATTATCTGGGTTGTGGTTTGTCAGCACCAAATCTGTTATGTTAAATGCCACCCAGTTTTTGTATTATTGAACTAGTCTTCTCTAAAAAATGTGTTCTGAAAGAAATAGCAACCCCAAAGGACATTTTGATTTCAGTAGCAGCATGTCTATCAGAAATGTGGAGTCCAGTCTTTACAATTCAGTGCTCTGAGCTTATTTCTTTCCTGCTCTAAGAAAGCGGGGCTCAGTAACTTCCATTTCTCTTTCTTAGCTTTCAGTTCAAGTCTAAATAAAACTCAAAACTGATCTCTTTGGACTTATTCCATGCTACTGACCTCATGTCCATCTGCTCACATACCCTGTCCCAGCATGGTCACCTCCCTGTGACAGTTTTCCCCCTTGGTGTATTAGCTGGTGCAGTGAAGAGAAGTCATTTTTCCTCTTGAGTTACCCTACAAGTAGGGGACATGGTCTATCCACCCCCTTCAACTACAGAGTAAAATCTTCAAACATCACCTTCATTTTTGTTTGCAGCTATTTCTACTTTCCCTCCTTTCTTTCTCTCGTGTGTCTGTGAGACTGTACCTTCTGAATACTGTATAAAATAAAGTGTTGTAAGGAGAGCTGCTGCTTGAATGAGGTGCTTCCCAAGGAGTACCAATATTTGTTGAGCAGATGTTATTTCATTCTAAATAATGGAAACCATTTGGTGTCCTTCAAAATCATCATGAGGGCAGTAGACAGGAATAAAAAAAAAATCAGCAGAGATTTAACAGCTGGAGAATTTCTTCCCCCCCTCCCTCTATCCCCTGAATAGTAGCTATTGCAGATGTTTCAAAATGGCCGAGGTAATGTTCAGGAGAAAATCTCCACAGCTTTCTGCACCATGTGAAGCCATGGAACTGGCTCCTGCACCCTGCTGAGCTATTCAGTAGAAAGCTCAGCTGGGTCATGGAGTTCCTGCCAAGGGGCCAGAGGGCAATTCCTGTAGAGAGCATCAAAATCAGGGCAGGAAACTCTACTCCTTGCACTCCTCTGAGCCTAATGCAAAATGTCCCACAATGGGCAGTTTTGTTTTTATTAGACAGAAATGCTTCTCTGTGCCAGGAGATCATCAGTTAGGTAATTTAGCAGGTATGGTTACACTTCATTTACCAAGCTTATTAAAAGTAAAAAAAAGGGTTTGTTCCCTGCCATGGATCAGAGGAAAGGCAATTTGCATTATTTTTAGTTTAAGAAGCACTTAAAATATTTAAAACTGCAGAGCTGATTGGCAGCTTTCTGCCAGCCAGATACTTGCATGTTTTCCTACACAGGTATTTGTGAAATCTGGAACTATTGGACTATTTCCCTAAGACACAGCCTTCTTCTAAGGTTATTTCTAGCTCTATCTGATGGAGAGGGATCAGAAAGTACTGTAAAATGAACGGAGCCTGTTAGCTGGAGTGATTTGTATCAGGAGTCCCATGAGATTGGTTGGATCTGGTTACCCTCAGTGTCGATGTATCACCTGAATTTGCAAAGATTAACTTGATTCCCTGCAATAAGCAATATATTTAGAAACCAATTTCATACCTACTGTCTTCTGTCCAGGAGTCTGACATATACGTATATAAAGAAGTCATAATACAAATTTGTGAAACCAGCTGTTGTATGGGGATCTTTTGATTCTCCTGCAACACAGTTGTCTGAAGAATCTCCAGGCTGTCATGAAGAACATCAATTTTAGCAGTGTCTTTTATGCAATAGGGCAGTACTGAAATAACACGGATTTTCATGCTCCTAACTAGAGGATCGCAACATACCTTTTCAATTAAGAAGTGGTAAAGCAGCTGTGGTGTAAGAAATATCAATCTTTAGGAGTTAGTGTCAGAAGAAATAGCTGCTTTATTAGCAAAAGTTTGATGATACTACAGCCACTCAAGTAGAATATTCATCTACTTTAGATCTATTCTTAATTACTTCTTGAATACTTGACAGGCTTTTTCATTTAAAATTCTGTTTTCCCCCTTTGAATATCTGTCCTTGTTTGTGCATTGGTACTTAATTTCCTTACAGCTCAGCCTAACCTTTCTTTTTGAGCTTTTTTCTTTTTTGAATGAATACTTTATATCATCAGACTCTCACACAGAAGTTCCAATGTGGTTTGCAAATAAAATAAGAAACTGATGTTGCTTTACAGCAGAGAACAGCATGACACAGTGAGTTTCATTGCATCAGCCAGACTAGAGTCCAGGTCATTTTCACATTAGGAAAAAATCTTGAAGCCTGGACAAGTGTGATTATTCTATGAAGCCAGTCTTAGGATAGTCTGAGTATACAGTTTTCAGTTGGAGGTGGAAGAACCAGCTTAGGGAAGATCAAAAATGGACCCAACCCAGACTTTTCTGATGGCTGTAGAAATCAACGTTATTTTTGCTTAATTTTCCTAGGGAAAAGATAAGATGCTGTCAGACCCCCTGGAAAGCCTCCCCAGCTGAAGCTGTTGGATGATGTTTTTGGTAGCACACGTTTGGTGTTAACCAGCTGCCCATGGTTGAATGTGTTTCCTAAACACCATTTCTTTTCTCTTGTTTATATACCTGGCTTACTTGTATTCCTAGGGCAAGGTGAGTAAGTTCAGAGATCCCAACATAAAGTGATGAGTATCTGGGGGTGGGGCATTCTCAGTGCTGAGCCTCACCCCCCTAACTTAGTGTCTAGGTTAGGAAGTCTCCTTTGGTCGTATAGATCAGTATCAACAGAGATGAGCATCTCTGCAGTATGAACTGGAGCAGTTGATTCTACTGCTGATCCCTTGAAGGGGCCTCTCTTTCCCTACAACTCCCTCGGGAAGGTGCGAGACTCAGTCATATCCCAACTTCATCCCTAAACTAGCAAAACTTTGGTAACATGGCCAGGTTAAATTCCCTGTGTCCATTTAGAATAGGGTGTGGTTGACTTGGAACCCTGAAAGGTGACTGATTTCCTGATTTGTTTTTCCAAAGACAGAGAAATTTCCCTAATAATTCTTACTGAGTCTCCCAGCTTGTTGTTTATGGCTTTTGCTGTCATTTTCATTAACAGCAAATTGTTCAATATGATGCTAAACTGAGCTATATTAGATCAGCTAGAAATCTTTGTAGGCTCTCAAAGCATGGGCATTACATATTCAAAACAGGACCTAATGTTTCAGAGATTCATATTCTACTATAATTATATGGTTCAATGCAAGTGATTATATCTCTTCTTCAGTATTGGACTGAAAAGTTTTGGTTTGCTGGCTTCCTCATAATTTACTGCCGAGGCATAATAGGCCAGTCTTGCGGAAAAAAAGATGATAAATGACGCTGGCAAGGATTCATAGATTTATTAAATTTCTATCAAACAGTGCAACAAAAAAAATCTGCTTAAGTTAGAAATGGGCTCAAATTTTTTAATCAAAATTCATGAGTCCTGATGCTTGGTTCAGTAGGTCCAAGGAAGGCTTGAATTGAGGACTGATTAAAGAAAATAAAAGGCTTATTTGAAGTAATTTTTCAATGACGGCTTTTAATTGGATGTTAAATCAAATTCTTATCTGCTTTTCTGCAGATAGCACATTATATAAAATACAGTTAGTGGCACTACCACTGTAACTGATACACTGAATAACAATTGACTTCTTACTTTACACCAAGAGGATAGAAGGACTGCAGTTGTCAACCTGTCAGAAATTAAGTATGTAAATTAATGCTTAAGTATATGAATATGATTTACAGGAGGCTCTGAGTGCTGTCAGTAAAAATACTGATTTCTTTCCTCTCCAAGGTTAACAATTACTTGCTGACCTTTACAAATTTGGGCTGTATTTTTTTCCTTTTGAACGGGTATGATGTTCCAGAGAGCTCAGTAATACTAAAATAATCTGAAATAATCTGTCATGTACAAAGAGAAGTATTGTACTAATACCTATTATATCTCATGTGTGTAAGGCAATATATTCATTGCTAAAGATAATAGACTTATTATTTAGTTTGATGGTTACAGTAACTGTAAATTTTTTTGCTTGTTTCTTTGCAGACTGAGTTGTAGGGTAGCACTATTTATGATGGGGTGTATTCCTAATAGGCTGTCTGTTAATTCTGTAATGTTTTCTGCTGAGCATAATATCTCATTCCTTGAGCTTAGGAAAAAAAACCCTCTATCTCATGTAGACTAACCAGGACCTATAGGGGGAAGTAAAATATGCTGTAAAATATATGCAGTCCAGATTGTAAGAGAAAGAGGAAAACCAGGAAGGATTAAGCTTCAATGGTACACTTAGTTTTTCTTCAGTAGGAGAAATACATATGTGTGGGTTTTCTCTGCTGGAGTTTGTGTCGTGCTCAGTATAATCACTGTGCTGAACATTATGATTATTTGTACCACTGGAATTTGCATCTCTTTCTTATGTATTCCCCTGCCCTTTCCTCCACAGAAGTGTTCCCACAGGAAATAAAATTCCATATTAGGAGATCCTCCATGAGATTTTATTTTAAATTCAGAGAAACTATCCTGCAAAACCAGATCCAAAGGTTCTCTGAACAATTAAACTTTATAATGTGTAACAGCCTTTTTCCACAAAGAGGCAGTATCGAACACAAGGCAGTGTATCTGAATTCCAGGATTCCCAGACGTAGGATGGAAACCTAGACTCTCTTCATGGTTTCCATGTGGTTTCTCATGTTCCCCAGATCTCAGATATCCAGCACATTGAGATCCCTAACCTCTGTGGCTGGAACAAGAACACTAGAAAAGGAAAGCACACTGTAACATTTCTGCATGCTAAAATGAGGTTAAGCAATTGCAACTTCTCCCAGTGCCTCATAAAACAGACCCCCTGAGCGGAGACAAGCCATCTTCAAAAGATTCTGAAATTTGGTTCGGATAATCGTCAAGAAATTCAGCTTTTTCAAAGCTTTGAAGTCCCTTATTAGTCATGCCCCAGAGCACATGGAGCTTCAGTGGCTTGTGGGCTTCTGTAGGTACTTCACACATTGTGGTGTGTAACGGATCTTCCCACCCGGACTGGCGACGATGGGAGCACTGTGCTCCGGGCAGCTCCCGGGTGGTTCTGCCAGTGTTGGATGTGAAACAGGAATCTGTCTCGTTTCCATCAGAGATGACCATGGGTGGCTCTGTCTGCTCCCTGTCAGCCCACAAGAAACTACTCAGAGGAGCAGGTAGAAAGGTCCTCTCTGAGTGGGGATGCTGCTCACACTTTATGAGTCCCTGATTTAGTGACTGGCCCAACCGTCTGGTTCTCTCTTAAGTGCTGCACTGAAACAGGGTTTCAGTGTTTCCCAAAGAAAGAGGCTTGTTGTGAAAGTAGTTAGCATTTCATTTTAAATGTTCTCCTCACATGTCTTTCTGTATCATGAAAATGCCATTTAAAGTTTGTGTTCACTAATTGGGAAGTGTGATCTTTATTTTTGAGACAAATGCTTCTCATTTTACTACTTCCATGATTTCTGCATCATAATGCTTAATAAGGATGCCCTATTTTGTGTTGTGTAGATGAAATTTGGGCTCCCTGTTGCACTCCTGGCAGGTTTCCCGTGTTCCACTTTGAATTCTGGGCTGTTTCTCAACTGGTGCAAATTAAGCTGTGCTGGCTTAAACTGCACAGAACTCTGACATCTTAGCGGGAGCAGGCCTGAGTTTGCATAATTGGAAGGGGGACCTTGGTCATTGTTCCGGTAAAATAATGTAAGTATATGGATATGTAAGTCAAATTATTTGTGGGAGGTAAACGGGTACCAGAGAAGAATCTTGCAAGGTACAAAGGTGGAGGCAATTTTTTACTTAATCTTTATGGTAACAAAATTAATCTTCTGGCCAAATCTGTGTTATTTGGTAAATACTCCAATAAATACTGGCAACAGTTCATGGGGATTTTTTCTTCTAACAGCCTGGAAGACAAATAGTATGTTGCTCAACCAGATATGGTTCTAATTATAGCGTTTGCATTATACTGTTTTAATTGTCCTCCTAAATGCAGTTTTTGACATCCTGCCAAGAACTTCTCAATGATTTCTTCATTGAATAGAGGACTTTTAGTCATCCACTACATTTCTTAAGGCCATAATTTTCAACAGCATTAAAATCCACTTTTTCTTCCTTGCCTTGTGCTGCAGTTAATATCATTTATCTCAAGAACAATTGTCCTGTCACCCATTTACCTGGGAAGCACAGTCTCCTTTTTTCATTAATCCACAAAAGGAAGAGATGGGGTAGTTCAGGGAATGAGTAACTCTGCCATCTTGCTTGGTTTAGACCAGGGAGGTGGTGGTGATGTAGCTTTTTGCTTCTGGGATAATGAGGGTTTAATAAGTAGGAAATTAACAAAATTAATTTGTTTCCACAGTTTTCATACTATGCATTTTTAATTATATTTTTTATGTGCACAAGTCATGGAAAATATTCTTTACTTCTGTTTTATTTTTAAAAAAAGCTGCCTTAGGGTGACACCGTTTTGAATTCTTCAGGAAAAACTAGGAGTAGAAACTACTTCACTAGTTACTTTAGCTCTGTGGCGGCTTTGTAGTCCATGTTTTTGCACATGGGGTAAATTTCACACTATGGGGTAAATTTTAAGTGTGGTTATAAATTGCCAGAGGAGACTGCTGCTGCAAATAATAAGAGTGAAGTTAAGAGGCAACTCAGTAGTTCAGAGCAGGGGGCAAGGCTGTAGAATTAGGAAGAGGCATTTAAGGTCATTCAGAAGCAATCAACCTTCGTCAGTCCCAGATACTTTTGTTGTGTGGGTTTTTTTGCCCTCAAAATATGCTTAGGAAGCAGGGGCAGCATGTTAGTGTTACTCCCATTACATTTGCAGCAATCCAGAGGTACTTCCCCGAACAGAAGTGGCTGTTGTTGAGTTATGGGTTTACGGAGAGCTCTACAGAAAACTAGATTTTTATCTTTTCATACAAATTGACTAACGGGTTTGTTAAAGTTTGTATCATTATTTATCTGTTCATGTCCTCAAAAACCAAACATTTGCAAGATGAAAAAATGTGTGTTAGACCCGTCTCCAATCAAACACTTGACATAGAAGCTTAACTTCAAGTATTCAAGCTGTTGAAGTGAAGTCAAGTGAACTATGTTTTTGTTAAAAGTCTACAATTACTTGCCAAATCAAGGTCATAATGTAGAAACCACATCTGTTGGGAAGAGCACTCAACCTGTGTTTAAATGCCTTCCTGAATCAAGACCTTGTTTCCAAATACTGTATTTTCCAACAGATGAACCCCAACAAATTCTAATGGCCATTCTGATTAGGCAGGAGCTCAGATAATCAGGTCTGCAGTAGAAGGTAGTGAGTTGCTCCACTGCTCATTCTTTAATGATGTTTATAATGATTCAGAGATATTTCTGTTTCAAAATGTACATTATAAAGTTATGGTAGACATTTTTACTAATGTGTTCGTTTTAATGACTGCTTCAATCATTTTATTGCATGCTCTCCAGGAAAGCACATGCAGCCAATATTCATCTGTAGATGGATGCAGTCCAACCCATTTCAATAGAAGACATTAATTTTTAGGAGGATTTGGACTTGTAGGTATAACCTTACAATCCATATGCTTTCTGTCTCCCCAGTCTGCAGAATATTTTTCTGATAGCAGTAAGCATCTGTCTGTTTTTAAAAGATTAACTAAATAAACTTAAAAGGTAAATTTA
>VYZS01086759.1:4893-20554 GCA_013400695.1 Neodrepanis coruscans | reverse complement strand
ACATCAGACTGGAGACCTGTCACTAGTGGGGTTCCACAGGGCTCCTGGGTCCTGGTTGATGGCAAGTTGAATACGAGGCAGCAGTGCCCTGGCAGCCAGGAGGGCCAACCGCTGTTAAGGAAACCTCCCTATCCAACCATTCAGGAGCCAATCTGGCTTTCACATCCACAGTACCTACAGACTGAAGCCCCTTAATAGTGGGAAGCTCCACTGAGTTGACAGGTGCCTCGCTTGACTCTCCACACACCCCAAACTCAAACATTCAGACAGATTTCCTTACTGGCTCAATCCTAGTTTTCCAATAANGGTGAAGGACCTTGAGGCGAAGCCATATGAAGTGTGGCTGAGGTTACTTGGTCTGCTCAGAAGAGGAAACTGAGGGGAGACCTCACTGCAGTTACAACTTCCTTGTGAGGGGAAGGGGAGAGGTAGATACTGATCTCTTTTCTGTGGCGACCCATGACAGGACTCAAGAAAATGGCCTGAAGTTGTGTCAGGGGAGGTTTAGGTTGGATATTATGAAAAGGTTCTTCACCCAGAAGGTGGCTGGGCACTGAAACAGGCTCCCCAGGGAGGTGGTCACAGCACTAAGTCTGCCAGAGTTTAAGCTTTTGGACAACACTCTCAGGCACATGGTGCAACTCCTGGGCCTGTCCTGTGCAGGGCCAGGAACTGGACTTAGATGATTCTTATGGGTCCCTTCCAGCTCAGAATACTCTGTGATTCTATGCTGCTATTTTCAAACTCATCGTCCACAGCAGACACTTGTGTTACAAGTGGAAATCTAGGTATTAAATGTAAATGTTACTAGACTTGGAGTCCTTCTCTCAGATTTTATGGCCTAGTTATTGCAAAAAGCATCCTTCCCCCCCAAGGTAGAAGTCAAACCTATTAACGTAACAGTTTATCCTGCCCTATTTCCACTTGGCAGTCTCCCGTAATGCTGATTTGATATCTGACAAAAATAGGACAAAAACGCTGTCATTTTTCATTAGAAAACGTCAGCTCAATACAAGCAATTTTAACTCCACTGAGCCTGGGTTAGGGAAGGTGAATGCTGCTTGGCCATGTGGCAAAAAATCCACATATCTACTTCTGGGTAAGATATCCCTTTCTCTCAAGGCTGTTGTCCTGATGACCCACTGAGCTTTTTCCAATAACTAAATCTATTAACACCAGAATTTCTAGTATTTCACCTTAGCCATCCATATCTTAATTCATCACTTTTAAAACTGAGAGTTAAGTATTACCTAGATTTTTGTTTATAGGGAATTTATTACATGCTATTTTTAATGCCACACTGTTTGGCCACTAAGCAGGGCAAATCACCACTTCTGTTTTGGTTTTTTTTCCCCTCCCCCAAAAACAAATTACAGCCTACCATGTCCATGATGTTGATCCCAATTTTTGTGGTCACATTCACAGTTTCTTCATTAGGTACTGCAACAGATGAATAGTTTTACCTGTGTGATCCCCAAAACAGACACAATTACTAAGTTTTTTGTTACATTATCTTACCTAAGTATGCAGAGTCACCTTTTATCCTATGCTCAGGATCCTGCCAGAGGTTCCCTGGATACTCTAGGTCCCTCTTCTCCTGCAATGGGATTCTTGAAAATCAAATGCCAGTCCTAGCTTAAGATCTTTGATTTTTCATCAGTTCTTCTACGTTAGAAATGGTAACGCTTGGGGCAAAAATAAGACAAAAGGAATCTTGTCACATACATAAAAAATGATGCAAACACGCTCTTTATAGAGAAGTAGAGATTTATCTTGAGATGATAATGAATTCTTTACCTACCTTAATACAAGGGATCTTAATGACAAGAAAGTTCAAGAAATTTTTAATGCAATTTATATACATATACATAAATTGCAGGTATTAAGTTTTCTTTTTTTTTTCCATTTCTTCACATTATTCAGTTTGTGGTCATTAATTCTGCAATGTAACTGAAAGCATTTGTCAAATTATTTCCCTTTTATTATGATAGGGATTGGAGTTTTTACACTCTCTCAAGGGTGATAGATTTTTACAAGCTTTTTCAAAGCTAATTTAGATGAAAGCACACATTAAAAAAATTAGCATTTAATGTCTCAAAACATTTTGCCTATTACTGTTGCTAGCAACACTAAAGATTACTGTAGTAAATGATGCTTACTTTCTACAACAGCAATATTTTGGCTATTGCAAGTTCACAACCTCACTGTGCAGAGATTTCACATCAACTTGTTGAGCATGAAAAATTTGCCAAGGTGTCCATTTCTGGTGAATGTCATATGAGAAGTAGTGATTTATTACGGCTTTAATTGTAGAAGGCAGTGTGGCTACATCTAGCCCTGCACTTCTACGGAGCTTTTCATAGCCAAGTGATGAATGATTGTGTTGAGACTTCCGATAATGCCAGAGTGGCACAAACGATGCAGTGCCCTTTGTGTTAGGTCTCATGCAATTACAGAAAGGAAAACCAGTGAAAAAGTGATATATAGATAACTATAAAAACTAATTGGAAAGAGATTATTTTGTTTTTTGTTTGCGTACCACCATTCTTTTACCAAGTTCAGACAACTTGAATACCTTCACTACTGAACACCACTCTCACTGTTATGTCAGATTTATCCTCTTATTTCAATTCCTGCCTTTCCTCTAGTAATGGTATCAACTTGTCTCAGTCTCTTCTAAGCACACCTGCCATTACTCCTTAAGGGAAGTGAACAATTTCCTCTGGGATTTCCACCACAAAGAATCTAATTTAAACTAAAATAACATTTGGAGTTCAGTCTACAACTTGTCATTAAGATTTCAGTGACAATCCAGCCAAGATATACAGGATATTAGCAGATCTTAAAGTGGGAGAGAAGAGGTGTCACCAGAAAGCTCAAAAAACATCCATTCAGCTTTTGTTCTTTTTTTTTCCTAATGCTTCTGCCTCCACATCATAAATTCTACACTTTCCATTGTCCTTGTGGGAATTGTAATGTTTAAACTTGGCAGTCTGTGAAGGACCACAGCCCCAGCTGCAAGCCCATCATCTGGTTTCCTGAACCAGAAGGATGTATTAGAATTGCCACCTGCACTAAGCACTCAGCAAAGCCTCCTCTCCATTCTGAGGGCATGCTCTCTTCCCTCACTCCAGCATGGCTGCTGTGACATCTGGCAGCAAGGACAGCTAACTGTCCTGGCAGGGAGATGAGATTATAAATGTTTATGGGAGGGAGACTGACCTCAAAAGCTCTTGTTAAGTTCTATAGCACTGAAAACACATCTGGTATAAGAGATGTGGATGCTTTCAAAGGTGGTAGGAAGAACAGGACAGTTGTCCAACTACTTAGGCACATGAAAAAAAGCCCTGGGAACACAGTCCAGAAAGCCTGAGAACTACTGACAAACAAATATGATGTAAACAAAAGACCAATAAAAATATGTCGCAGACACAGAAAATTAAATGTGTTCAATATATGACACAGCCATTGGTGGCTTGGGTACAGTGGCTACGGGAAATACTGAAAATACTGTAATGCTTCAAATCTGAAGCACCAGGTTCCCACATATGAAGCCAAGCAGCCCATGCCAAGTTTTCGTGAAGTTCGCCTCATGGCATGTGTGAACAGGACTGAACACAAAATTTATTAACTAGGTTTAGCAATCTCATCACCACATTTCTGACCTGTGCAAGTCTTTTAATACTTTACTAATTCCCTTCTGGAGCATAGGAACACACTAGACACTCTTCCTTACAGTCCTTCATATGGATAAATGAATAGGGTCATTCATAATTGGTCAGAATTGGAGAGTTGAAGTTGACCTACAGTACATTTAATCCTCCAAGTACGCTTTCAGCTTTTCAGTAACAAATCTTTCTTTACTGTTTCAGTCCATTGGTTCCACCTGCAGTTCTACCTACTCTTTGACAACACCACCTTTTAAGGCTCTACCTCTGAGACTGATCATCAGTGACACATTCTGCTGGAGATCAACAAGTACTGTAACAGGGATCTCTAGAGCAATCTTCTTACAATGAATGGCATCAGTGGTGTGATTGGCACATGGTGTGATTCTTCAGGTGTCCTGCACAGGGTCAGGAGTTGAATTTCCTGAATCTGATGAGTCCCTTCCAACTCAGCATATTACATGAATCTATGACTCTTAATCATTTCCTGCTGGCTCCAAAATTGTGACCCCTTGATCCAGAAGGGCAGAAAGTATCAGAAAACATCCAAAAGACACCACAACACACTAATCCAATCAATGATTTTACCTAACTTTTTCTCACAACAAGAGAGTCCTTGCCTAAATATTCAGTAACCTTGTAGTCCTTACTGTCAGATAGCACATATCCTTACTTACACAAAAGCAGATATGCATTTAAAGATTCTGAGGACATACCTGAACATATTTTCATTGTTTCCCTTTGGTTTGAAAACTGAAAGCTCTTAAGGATAAGAGTTATTTTACTGTCTTTGGAAATTTCCGATAATGCGAATAAATACTTAACCTCTCCCTCCAAATCTCTCAAGCACTTTTTCCTCAAATGGATTCTCAAAGAAAGTTCCACAGTCAGGTTACCCTGGAGAAGAGTTCTGTCCTCCCAACTTCTACATATGCTTTCAGTGAAAATATGCATCTGTGGGAATCTTCTATCAGAAAAAAGGTCTTATCTCCAACTGTCTGTATTACTGTTATTACTCCTCTGTTGTCTCATTTCATTTCCTTCCTAAACAGCCACTTCTCCACTTCTGTTGTTTTTTTGAAAACTCTTTGTAATTTAATCTCTTTGACTCTCGAAAAGATCTCTGATATCTTTTAAAATCAGTAGGAAAAAACATAACACAGTATTTGAAGGAATAATTTTTTAAAGGTACATACACAGTTATAACACTACAAGATCTTCAGTATTACCTATTGTCTGCTGCTGTAACCAGGAAGAGATTCAAGGTTATAAACATAAACAAGAACGACACCGTAGATCTTTTCACCTTCACATCTTTAATGCTTTGATGTTATTAAAAAGTGCCCAGAGTTACCACACAGAGAGGGAAAGGGTACTGCCTGAGGTTAGCTAAAAATGCTAAATTCTATTTTAAACTGGTACTGTCTGAGGAAGAATTTTGTATTTGTTGGCTACAGCTTTCACTACAAGCAAAGAGAGGAACATGTTGTATGGGAAGAAGAACTAATCTGTCATCTTTATCTTAACAAACTTTTGGGCAACTGACAACAGAGCAAACGCACATTTGTATGACTGAACAATGGGCACACCACTGCATTCCAGAGAAGCAGGTAACATTAAACTCCTAATTTTCACATACTGAAGCTGTGTGAATGCACAGTCTTTTTCCAGGTGTTGCAGGGAGCACATCCCAAGATACAAGCCCACCTCTAGGGTCAGCTCTGCCTTTCCTAGCATGATGTGGGGTATGCAAGTCCTAACCTTTGGAAGTATTCTTGGGCTCTGACAGCTCCCCAGAAATATGCTGGAGCACTGCTAGTAGTGAACACAGTCATTACAGTTTAACTAGTATTCCTTACCTCAGCAGCTTCTGAAGTGGAAAGAACTCCAAACCAAAACACAAATTTAGTAATAAAAATACTGTTTCCCAGAAAATGATGAAGCACTATGTGTTACTCACTCTCACATACATCACAACAGCAAATAAACAGCTGATCTAGCTAATGAACCAGATATTCTGTTTAGATTTCTTCTTTGACAGTGTTTACTTAATATGATTATATTTGTTCTCAACAAAGACTGAATTATTTCCTGAGGTGGCTGTCATGGTTATTTCCTCCTCCAGTCAAGACAGCAGGGTAATCAAGACAGAATGCTGCTTTATCAGGGGCTGGACTGTAAAAACTCTGGCAATTCCTTTACTGGCATACCAGCTAGGAAAGATTTCTGAATTAGGCATCACATGTGAATTGAAGGAGATACAAGGTTTCAGCTCGCAAGTCTCCGAGCAAAAGCTTTTAGGCTCATGAGAAAGGACAGTATGATTCATTATAGCATCTAAGTTGATACAGAACGCATACCATAGGGCTGCAATACTTCAGGTGTCACCCCAGAATAAGTATCTGAAGATGGTCACTGCCCTACACAGCAATGCAACCACAAACATCTTTTTTTTTGTCCTCCTAGAAATTGTCACTTTGCAGGTCTGTTTATACCTCTTCCTGAGAAGAAAAGTAATTTGACTGGATTCAATGCAAAATGTCTACCGCCTGACATTTTTTTCGGAGGTATGCAAATAAATTCTTTAAGATTTTTCTGCACACAGAAAAGCCCATGTTGTGTCTAGAAGGACAGATTACAGCAACTTCACCACTTAATAAACTGCTTATCCCCAAAAGAACCACTATGGCCTATTATCTCCGCCGTAACTGCCCAGATATAGCAAACTGTAACAGCTTCAGAAGACAGAACATCTGGTGAAGGATTCCAAAGTCATTTCCAGTTTTCAAAAGCAAGAGTGCTGTCAGTTCACTTGCCTTCCACAGTTATCCAAAGGAGCCCACTAGGGAGGGCCAAGATCATTATTGAACACATCATAAAAGATCTCTTTTTAAGATAATCACTGGAAAATTTTACAACTCTACCAAGATTATTTAAATCTTGGCTAATCTTACTTGAAGCAGATCTCCTTAAACCCAGTTACATTCCTGAGCTCTAAAATATCTGGTGAAAATGGAAGAAGCTCTTTGACTCTTTCTGAGACCCTGGGGTCAAAGGGTCGGGTTATTCTCCCCTGACTAATACAAGGACACAGCAAGACTGATTCTGCGGATTTGTTCACCTGACTTCGTGAAGCATTTCTGGAGGTCGAAGTGTCTGGAGTCGAAGTGCTCCCCACCTCACCTGTGGTCCCACCATTTCGGGTTGGAAGATCTGCACTGCCAGCTGGATAAATCCAGTGCCTTTCAGCCTTCCGTGTACTGTTTTTAAAGTCCCTGATCTGCTGCTTCTTCTTGGCAAAACCTGCCCTTTGGTTAATACAGCGTAAGGAAGCCGATCCCCGGCGCTTAGGTGAGGGAATACCTGCTTACTCCCTTTGCTGAAGCTCCGGGGAGACCTTTCGGGGATACTTAAGCAGGGGGCAACGCCGCGAGTATTTAGGGATGGAAAATCCCCGAAGGGGAGACGAACCCACGGGTTTCGGGTGCCCAAGGCACCGCCGGAGGTGCCGGGGAGAGAGGGAAGGAGCCCAGCGGGACACTGCCCGCACCACCGCGCCGGCGGCGGACACCGGCGGCGCTCTGCGGACGGGCGGGGGCCGTGTCGGCCCCGNTCCCCCGGCCGCCGCTGCTCTCCGGCAGCCGCCCGCCTGCGGAGGCTGTCCTCCCGGCGCCGCACGTACAAACTTTCTTTCTTTTGGTTTTTCTTTTTTTTTTCCCTCCCTTTTTTTCCCTCCCTCCTCCTCTCCGCCCCGGTAGGCTCCCCGCTGCGGGCTGCGCGCCTGCCTCCCCGCCGGGTGCAGCAGTAGAGATGATGAGGACCAGGAAGTCGCCGCCGCGGGAGCTACGGTTCCACGTGGCCGCCCCGCACCGGGGCGGGGGCGCCTGGCCCCGAGCCGCCGCTCGCTCCTGCCCCCACCCCCGCCCTGCCGGCCGTGTGCGCCCTTGCACCTGCTCCCACCGGGATCGCGGCTCCGGCAGCCCCGCCTGCACCCCTCCGGGAAAGGGGGAGGAGTGGGAGAGCTTGAGCGGCGCTTGGGCTCTCCCACCTTGGTGGGCACGGTGGTCGGGCATCGACTGTTAAATTTAATGTGCAAATGCTTAACTTTAGGGGTTGTCACAGGTGTAGGGTAACACAGGCCCATTAATTGTGTGCAGCCCAGGCAGAGTAGCACTGGAAAGTTAAGAGATTTTTCTTGGGGATAGCAGATTAAGTACGAGATTACAGAGATGCTATCAGGCCCAGAGTTTATGTGTGTTTTGTTACTAATTTTCTGCACTAAAAGTTAAGCATCGTATTTCCTCCTTTGAAGGAGTCTGACACGTGCACTCACACACAAACCTGATAATGTAACCTCTCCACAAAGCAGAGTGATGCAAGAACAATATTTCCAATGTAATACTTTTGCATTTTCTGTGTATTCAGTACTATATGCTTGCTTTGATGCTTTTTAGTTCTATTTCTTGTGTGCACTGGGAGGATATAAGAGCCAAGGATCCTGAACATTAACTTTCAATGATAAGGAATATAGAAATGAAACAGGATATTATACCCTGAACAGGATCACTTTGGAGGAAAAATAAACCCCACACCTAAGTGACCTTTGTAGCTAGACACACCTAGACACAGAAGTCTTTGTTTATTCATATAACTTGTGCTATAGCACCGTGTGATTTTTTTTCTTCCCTGTTCTGCAAGATCTATGAGACATAGACAAATGCAATGTTTAAGGCTTGGGCAACAGCTCTAATCCTTGGAAGTGTTTGCAAAGCCTTGTGAATTTCACAGGTCCCCAGAACTCTTTTCTCCCAAACCCCCTCCCTGTTATACTTGCAACAACCACACAAAGATCCCAACAAAAAGGTTTAGGTGACTGTTTTCAGGTAGATAACAGCATCTGCACAGGGCTGGGAAGGACTGGAGTTGTTTTGATGGGAAAAAGAGTTGATGTGCCCAGCTCTGAACAGATCCCCTGGCTTGCTGAGACCTGAAGGAAAAGGCAAGCTGGGGCTGTAAACTGTAGAGTTCTGTAGGCTGTCAAAGAAGTATAGAAGTGTATTCCTCAACTCTCGTTTCATTCCTTTCTGGAGACTACAGCAGCAAACAGTGTTCTTTCCTCATGTTGTTTCATTCTTGATTTTTGAGATCCCTTTTTAATGTCTTGTGCTGTTGCTCTCAGCATACTCAAGAAGAATGAAAAAATAAATTAGACTTAGCACTGCATGAAGGGTACAGTAAGACTGGTTACAGCCATGGGATGTGATACCACTCTCCTGCTGCTTCTCAGAGCTGAGAGTGACAGGACAGAGCCCTCCATGTGCCAAGCTAATACAGTGAGAACTCACATTTGTAAGGCTGCCTGCCAGAACTGGTTTTGAGGTTTTTTTAATGTGGAGATGTACAATCTGCAGAAATCCATTGGTGAACCACGATTATCACATGATTATCACAGAGAGCTGCACACTGGAAGATGACCAAGAGTTTTGTTGCTTTGGTTTTAGATACACAAAGTCTTACTGTCAGTTAATTGCCCCCTTAGCTGTCTGAGGATGATGACTTAAAAAGCCCTGAGTTCTGCTCTGAAAGAGAAGTTGTTGAAGCCCACTGGGAGGCAGTACGGGCCAATGGACCGTTCATGCCAGCCAGCCCCTGTCTTCCAGAATCATGAATGACAGGAGATTGGAGAAGGCAGCATGTTTCTGTTTGACTATTACACCTGCCTGCCCTGGTGCCTCCACAACAGGGAGCATCATCTACCTTTTTTTTTTCTCATGCACAGGCCAGGCAGTCTGACTCCAGAAGTATTAGAATTATAGTGACCTCAGAAGTAGTTTTATTTCACTTGTATCCTCATTAAGGATGTGCTGAAGTCTCAAATTCTGCACTTACAGTTTCTTCTATGTAGTGAAGTGCCCAAGAAGACCTGCAGAACATATTTCCACTCTCGTTGAATTTGTACTAAGACAGAAAACACAAATCAAAGTTTGCTTTGGATTGCCTTCAATAACACTCAAAACCACTTTTCAAAGTCTTTTACATCCTGGAAAGGAAGAGAACAAGAGCTAAACATGAATTTTTGCCTCTTTCAGCTACAAAATATAAGTATGTATATAAATATATAGATATATGTAGGTATAAACCATGATGCCCCTACTATCCAGGCAGCACTAAAACAGGACAAAATCCTGACTGTTATTAGGAAGTTAATCAATCTCTTTTAGACTGATATTCAGTCATTTGGATGTTTCAAACAGACTGGTAACCATCATAATGTCTGTATTTATATGTGGACATCTACTGCGTGTTGCACAGATATCATATGTTCACTTCTCCATATATGCCTCCAAATAAATATCCAATGGCATATAAGTCATTATAAAGCCTTGCTGCTCTTGAACCAAAGACCTATGATGACCTGGAGGTGAAGTATCCGATTACCAATCCCCTAAGCCATGCAGTTGCCTTATTGCTGGGGATTTGGGGGATGGTGTCACCAGCATGTCAAAATCTCATGCAGTTGCTCGCATGGGAGAAGCAGCTGGATTTGGATGTCTCTTAACTCATCCTGAATGTTTGACCACAATAAAACAATCTGCTTCAAAACAATGTCTGAAAGGAAATTCCTAGAGACTTTTGTAGCTATCAAGATGAAAGTTATGTATTACAAAGTTTATAATACGACAAGCTGCTGTAAAGTCTTCACTCTACATAAACCCTATTTTGCACATTTGAGGGTTTTGGGGGTTTTTAGATCAAAATATAGGTTGTCATTGTAAAATCTGCAAGTCAGAGACCAACTTTTCTTTCTGCTGAGTGCAGTGAACACAAAACACAAGTGTTTTTTTTCCATGTAAATAGGTTCTTTGAAATTAGCAATGGTGTGCTGGTTTGGGCTAGGATAGAGCTTAGAGTTTATCTTTGTAAGAGCTGGTATGGGGACACATTTTGGATTTATGCTGGAAACAATGTTGATAACACCAGGATGTTTTGGTTGTTGCTGAGCAGTGCTTGCACAACCAAGGTCTTTTCGGCTCCTCATCTCACCCGGCCAGCAAGCAGGCTGGAGATGGTAGAGATACGATTGGGACAGCTGATCTCAACTGACTAAAGGGATATTCCATATCATATGGCATCATGCTCAGCATAAAAGCTGGGGAAAGGAGGAAGGGGGGACATTTGGAATGATGATGTTTGTCTTCCCAAGTCACTGTTACGGATGCAGGAGCCCAGCTTCCCTGGGTATGGCTGGACACCTGCCTTCCCATGAGAAGGGGTGAATGAATTCCCTATTTTGCTTTGCTTGTGTACATGGCTTTTCCTTTACTTATTGAACTGTCTTTATCTCAACCCAAAGGTCTTCTGACTTTTACCCTTCCAGTTCTCTTCCCCATCCTGCTGGGGGTGAGTGGGGAAGGTAGTGCTTAATTGACAGCTGGGGTTAAACCATGACAAATGGATTGTATACCTCAAGCAACTTTAGTCTCCTTAGATGTTTCCAGATATAACTATACACATTTCCTTTAATGCAGTATTTCAACAAGCAATACACTCCAGGCTTCATATAACAGCAAACTTGGTCATACTTTGATTCAAGGAAGTGTTGGAAAATGCCAGCTGGCAGACAGTAACTTGCTTTTCTAAACTGACTACTCTCAACACAAGCAACTCCTCTGCTCTAGTGAAACCTTCCAGCTCCATGTAATCCCTTTTACCATCCTTTCTAACCTTCCCTACCTCACCTTCTTCACTTTTAAGATCATTTGCATTTAGATGGTCATCTCTGAACAAAGCTCATGCTATTTTCCATATTGTTACTTTGGATGTAAAGTAAGCTGGCCATTGACACCTGTGAAAAACTTGTGTAGTGTGTTACCTTTACAGCAGATCTATTAGTGCTGCATATTGAATTTCTGGGGTGTCCAGGTGGAATCCAGGACACACCTTCCCTAGTCTGCATCTGAGGGATTGCACACAATGTATGTGAAGAGGTCTTGCCAGACCTACCCATATTATACAGGCTAACACTAATTTCTGACACCATCTCCAGCACTGAAGGATTTGTCATGAGATTCTGGATTAACGAGGTGGCCAATGCTTGGAATAATCCAGAAGGGCAGAGTTTGGCATACGTTATGATGAAGATAAAGCTGTGCCCTAAATATGTGTATATTTAACCTCAGAGATGATAAAAAAGAAGTACAAGATTTTAAAATCTTAATTTATGAGATTGTTTTAAAAGTACTTTAATCAAATGAGTGGCTTTCAGTAGTACTTAATATATGCTTTTGCAGCTTAGACTATGATGTGCTTAATCTTCAGTTTTGTGTTTATGAACTCCAATCTTTAGTATCATTCTTCCTGTAAGTTTTAATTCTCCTTTTTTTTTTTAAAGACAGAGGTTTAGCCATGCATGTCCTACCACAAATTATCCTTCAGTATTTCAGGGTTTGAATGGATGCTTCTGGCAGAATGTTGTTTGCCTCCTTTGCTTCTCCTGTCATTTTTATGAAGAACATGTTATGAAGTTCCTGTCATTACATTTAGCCCCCGTACTCATGTCATGCCTACTTAGTCTGTTTTTCTCCTACAGTATCACCTCTAGCTCCTCTTCAATTTTCCCACACAGCAACAGTAAGCAAGCTCATTATTTTGTACTGATCTGGATGCTACCATGTCCTGAAGACTGGAATCTAATTTTTTTTTTCCAGCTGCCCTTTCTGTTAATAAGCACCAATCAATGTTTATGAACTACAGTGTATTATTAATACTGCTTTTGTCTAAAGAAATTTAACTTCTTTTGCACTTAGAAGTCCTCAAAATATCCACACTCTGATGAGTGTTGACAATCCTTGACAGATTTAGAGCTCATTAAAATAGTGGATGGGATAGTCTGTTACGTGGGTGTTTCATTTAAGTTTGAAAAGAATGGGAATGATTCTAAGCATAGTTATGCTATTTTAAAAGTACAATACATATTTAAATTACTTGTCAAACTCTCACCTGTATTCTGAGCCAGACATTAAATGTGAATAGTCATATCTCAGGCCCAGAAAATTTCCTTTTCCAAGATGCTGTATTTCTGAACACTTCAAACAGAAATTAACTTGCATCATTTCCTGAATCTAGGGCAGAGAAAATTGAAATAGGTTGCTGCAATTTCTGTTATGCTGAAAAAAATGAATGGTGTAAACACCCACGTTTCAGATGCTGATTTATTTTTCTAAATGACTTTTCAAATATAGTAAATAACTGGAGTTAACTTGATGAAATTTTCAGTCTGAACAAGACCCACAGTGCCTTTGAGGGAAAAAAAAATTACAACTGGAAATTAATTAAATTTCCATTTTTTTTTTTAAATTTTGCTATCGGTGATGAACTGTTGACAGTTTAACAAATAACTATCAACTTGGGTATTATCGATTCAGCATCATTTATCAGCAACAAATCTTCAATAATTTTGACAGATTCCTCTTCATTGTTCAAAATTAAACAAAACCTAACTACTGAAGATAAACATTCTTAAAGCATTGGATAAGTTAAATAAAACCAACATGTCAAATCTACACAAGATTCTATGAAGTTTTATAGACAAAGGCACTCAAAATTTGTTTCATAGCGTAACAAGTGAGTGTAACTGTGGATGTATAACGATTAGATGCTAAAACCTGTTTGGGGGTTCTTTTGTTCCTTAGCTGAGTCGTAGGGTAAGTGAGCAAAATACATTTCAGAAAGTGTGGCCTGCCTCATTTTACATAAATGATCAATTAATAATTACTGGAAAAGACCAGTCCAGTAGATAGATTTATACATTAACATTGAAATAATAGAAACTGAATAACATCGCAGAGATCTGCTGGACTCAGATTTTCAAACTGGGGTCTCTGGATACCTGGGTAATGAGAATGGTGTCCGCAACAGAGAATGACAGCAAGACTACTGCTGTTAGGTGTATAAAGGTTGTGGTATGTATCACAAATTGATAACTGGAAGTTAAGAGTCTTAGTAGCAATGAATCATAAAAGCCCTGCTAGGTCTCTCTGAGCTGTCTTAATTCTTCGCAGATTTCATAAACTGCAAGTTTGATATTATCAGTGATTGGAAACAAACACCACAATGTTGTACAGCCTCTTTTCTTAGTGAGCTGCCATTTGGAGACAAATTCTTAAATAGTAGATAATTTCTAATATGTGGTATCTGACACCAAGTTGTATTGGTTAGTAATCCAATAAAGTGATTCTGTTATAAAAGGCATGTTTTGTGAAAATTGCAGGAAAGAGCAGATGTTGTGTCTCAATACTGCACACATTCAAGTCTTTTACTAAATATAATCATAATGAAATAGATTTAATAAGGGCTTTAGTACACCATGTAGATGCATCATTTTGTGGAAGCCTCTCTCTTTTCTCAGGTCCAAAGTTACATACAGATATCCCTACTTGAAATAAATTAAATGTTTTCCAACTTTTACAGTTTTAGCTCAGGTATCAATATAGTTATTTCTTTCAAATTTCTTTTATTAGATTTTCCTTCTTTTGCTCAAACTGAAAACTAAACCAAAAAAACCCCAAAACAACCAAGCAGGAAAAAAAATGAAAATGAAAAAGCACCTCAAAATCCAAAGAAACCTAAGCCCCCCAAACCCCACAACCCTAAACAACTTCAGAGAAAAAAATATTAGACCAGTCAAGAAGACTTTGAAATAAATGTGAAGATCTGTAATAAAGTCATCATCTTGGCAGGCTGAACTCTGTTGCTTTTTAGTCACCTGTGACAAGTAAGAGTGACAATGGCAGGATCTCATCCATCTTCAAATACTTGCAGGTTTCCAGGTGTCTCAGTTCATTGCCATTCAAACTCCTTTTTCTAATGTATAATGNTCTCTCCCCAGTCCTACTGGTGGGTACTGAGTGACTGAGTTGAGGTTGGCTGTTGGCTGGGGTTAAAGCAAGGCAAACTGCAGTGATTTAAAAACTAGTTGGCTGAGTATTCCAATTAAAACCAAACTTTTTTAAATTCCCAGCTGTGAGCAGTTACCAGGAAGCAGAACTCTAGATTGTACNCTGAGCAGGGTTTACACAGAGCCACGTACTGCCACCGTGGTGAGGAGACTGGGGAATTATGGGAAATTAGGAGACATAGCCAGCATAAGTGATCNATTTAATTGTATCTTGATTAACTCAGGGACAACATTTAGGTTTAGATGTTAGTTGGAGTTTACAGAGTAAGCAGGAAAAGGTTTAAAGTTTGGTCCTTAAAAAAAAAAATCACTGTTTTCAACTTGAAAAGCATACTTATGTAGCATAAGAATATTTCAATTAACATTATTTCAAATTAAACTAAAAAAAAAATCACTTATTTATTCTTATTTCTATTCACTGACCCTTTGAGTAATGAAAGCTGCTCCTGTAAATCTTAGGCCAAAGCAAAGTTTATTCAATTTCTGATTTACTATCAACAATTCTGACATATTTGTATATATCTAAAAATGAAGGGAGGATCTGTGTAATTAATAGATTTTTCTTTCCCCCCTCAAATGGTGCTTTGGGACAAAGTAGAAGTGATAGGAAAACTTCATATTCTATTAAGGAATGGTGATCCACAGACAGACTTTTGTAGTCTCTTGGCTAGCTGCCTGAAAAACCTGATTGACTTCTTACTGACTTCTTACTAACCTACAAGATACAGGAAGCAAATACATCTTCACAACATGTATTTGAAATAAACAGACTTCCTATATGAATGAAAATTAATGTAACAATTTGTCTTTCTTTCAGGTTTTTATCCATACTGTCTCTCCAAAATTGGTCTGCTATGTCTTTGGTGTCAGGGCTGATTAGCAGAAAGCAGGAGATAGAGGCACTGTTCCTCACAACATTTAGGTCAGGTCTGATACTTTCTAGCATGTATCTAGGCCACATCTAATTAATGCCAGAATATTCCATCACTGCTGGATTACCTCCATCAGCTTCTCTCTCAGAAACCTGGCAGTAAAG
>VYZS01086756.1:4317-23190 GCA_013400695.1 Neodrepanis coruscans | reverse complement strand
GAAACGATTTCCATTCTCCGAACAACGACAATAATACTGTTCTTGTGTGATGCACATATTTAAATTTATAGCTCACCTAGTCATTTCTGTTTTCACAAAGTAGTCACCTACTTCCATAGAGAAAAACAATACACAGAAGTCTCATTTGAAGCATTGAGAAAGCTTCCAAGTTGAGTAGAGGCATGCCATTTTTAAGAGCAGGTTTTCTCAGGAACACAGGATTTTGAAGATTAATTTCTTAACTAAGTTCTTCTCAACATCTTGTCTCTAAGCACTGAAGCAGTATCCCTAGAATTCCTCCTAGCTGCAAGGCATGAGATGTCCCAATAATCCAGGATTTGTTTTGCACAGAGATTCAGAGTATTGGCTAGAAATAAATGGCTACTTGAGGTCTTGGCACAGGGTAACCTGTGGACAATGAAGTAAATCTCTCAAACGGGACAGTCGGTTGTTGTAAAGATGACAATGTGAGTTGCCTTTGCAAGGAGTCTTTGCAACAGCTTCTTAACTGAATCACACAATCCAGCTTATTAGACCACTGTTTTGCTCAGTTCTTAGATGATCCAAATGTCCTGTGAACACTCCAGCATACATATGGTCTGTTTCTACAGAATATGTTAAATGCCATGCAAAAGATCTCCTAAATGTCAAAAGTATGTACAAAGGTCTGGTGTGACTGTTTTTAGATATGTAGGAAGAGTTTCTACTGTCTATTTACAAGTGTCTATATAAAGTTTTGACAATTCTGCAGCAAGAACCAGCAAGGGTGTCTCTTGACCAGATTCTCCACTCAGAATGTTAACAAACACGTGAATATAAATTGATACAAGGACAGCAAGAGCTGTCTGGGAAAATCTCTAGAAGTGCCCAAAATTCCTACCTGGAGAGCTGCTGTGAAAGTCAAAATTTTAATTATGAAGGTGTCTGGAAGTCCAGTCTTAGACACCTTGTCTCAAGCTGGACCTTTCTTTCAAACCAACCTAAATCCTCGACGCAGGTGACTAGCTGGGGAGCTCCTTGACCACCAGGGAACTCATGACTTAAGGACTGTGGTGTGCATATGGGTATAGCCCTCATACCCTGATAGCACAGTTGCAACTAAAGGACAAACTTGAGTTTCATACTTACAAATTCAGCTTCATAACTCTTGTCATATTTCATTAGCTCAGTGCCCAGTTTGTATGGTCAGACATAGACAGTATACTTCAATATACTTCCCAACTGCTTTCTTTTCTGGATCAGGATTTCTCAGAACAAAATCTTATACTAAATCTTTAGTAAGGGAACTGAGTATTTTAGAATAGAGATTAAAATACCACATCCAGTATGGAAGCTGGCAAACAAGCAAGAAACTTAACTTTCCAGTAAATATAGATATTTGTGCATTTCCCATCACTAGAGTACCTGAAGGATTCATTGCCATTATATATCATTAATCTAAACCTCATTTTACACTTAGGTAACAGATTTTCTGAGTCCCAGTCCAGTCTCTTCCAGTAGCTCAGGCATTCTGTTTTTACTTGATTATTGTTTTTCCTACTTCCTGTTGCTCTTACAGATAAGAAAATCAAGAACACAAACATTGCCTAATTCTGTCTCCCTCATTCTTAAACCAGTGTTCATTCACATGAAGTAAAATGTAACTTTTAGCAGAGGGCTGACCTTAGAATACTGACAAGCACTGATTGGCCTTATGTGCATAGAATTTAACCTTGGTCAATGTTTTTCTTCCAAAGAATATCACTGTCTGGCACTGATTTGTGCCTAGTTGTTCTTTGCCACCTGTGGTGGAATAAGATGCCTGACCAGCCAACCCAGTGTGTTTGAGAGGAGGTTAACAGATAATGTGCAATACAGCTTTATTGTTTCCCCAGTATGTGTTTACTCTGCATTACAGAGAACCCATTTGACAAATATTAATTGAATTCTCTAACATTTGGCATATTTGCATAACTATTATGAAACGGAGCATTATCTCCCTTGGTATCATACCCATTTCCCTTAGATGGTGTCTCTTTGATCCATTAATCATGCTTCCTGTACCCTCCCACAGAAACTTAATTGCTCACATCCTGCAGAACCCACTCACAAAGAAAGAAATTAGCTCTATGTAAATCTAAGGTTATTACCCTGCCTCTATAAATGTAAAACAATTTAAATTATCCTCTAAAAAGGACAGTGATAAAATTCCAGATGAGCATTGATCATCCAAGGAAGCAGATTGAGGCAATTTTATTGGACCAGTGGGAAAAAAGTGTTTTCAGTCAACCAAGGACATTACTGGGGCAAGTGATACGTCTTTCTCAGCTACCGCTGCTGCCTCTTTACTGATTTCAGTATTACTTTAATATCTGAAACAAAGGGTTACAGTCAATAGATGCCTCCAATTTTAGGGCTGATATAGGCTTATACTAGTGGGTACATCACTTGGGTTTTCTTGGAACCTCGAGGTATGATCTAAAGATGTGAGCACACCATTAGGGAACTATATCAAGTCAAAGGTGCAGCTACCTAGCACTAGCTAATAGGAAATAGTGAGAAAAGGAATATATTTTGAATTCCATCTCTCAGATATGTAGGCATATGATTTTCAGAAAATTTATCTTTAGCCTCAAACCTCTACTACAAATAGGAGCACACACTAAAACAAACAAACCAACAAAAATTTAAGACTGGATCGAGGGGTTTTTTTCTCCAACAGGAGCAGGGAATAGGAAATGCATGGAATTAATTAGTGGTCATGGCACTTGTGGTGGAAGTTGTAAAGATTCAATATTTTTTCATACAAGTCAGAGTCAGCTCCCACAGAGATGTTCCAACCACCAGGCATAGCTCTTTCTAGGAAGATGGGATCATTTCCCTCTGCTTGTGAAGCCATACTGCTGTGCGAAATGTAATTCATCATTAATCTGGCCACAGAGTGAGCAGGTGACTCTAATGAGGCAGTTCAGACAAAAATGTGGAAAAGAGGAGTCTTGATCTCCAATTGCCTCTTCTGTTCAACCACAGAAGAAAATACTAATGTGTTTTGTACAGAATCCTGTGCAATTGTTTTGTTGCATGTACTTTGAGCACATTAGATATTGACATACATGAAAAAAAAGTAATTCCTGAATCTTGTTCAGGTTTAGATTATGAGCCATTCAGTTTTGACAACATTAAAACAGCTTGAGCATGTAAAGATCATCAAATCTAGACATCCAGGGATCTTTGGGATTAAAAAACTTTAACAACTTTTAGACTTCAGTAGCTTAGCAAGGCCATTCAGGATCAGGATTCTGGGACATAGTTCCATTTATCAGATCAATCCAAAAGAGACTAAGCCAATATCAAAGGGACTAAAATCTATGATCTTGTAGAAAACTGAGGCCAAGACTCCAATTTACCAAGCTAACATCTAAGTTTTCAGTAGCTCCCCTTCTACATTGGATTTTCTCAGACATGACTCTAAGTTTACCTCTTTGTAATCACTAAAGACCCTTTGTTCTTTCATCCCTCTGTGGTTCCTATAATAGTTAGCAAAATTATGACAGAAAATGTCTGCATGTCTTTAGAGAGATTGGTTTCTGTTAAAAGGAGTAAAATGGGAGCAATAAGAACTGGTATATCACTGCTCCATGTTCACTGATCTCCTCTAAACTTATTTGTTCACTCTGAAGCTTTTCCAAGTTTCTCCTCTTGGTGCAAATTCATTCTCACTCCTTGTAAATTTTTATTCACCATCCATTCCTTTTGTAAGGTTCTCTTTGAAACATATTTCATCCATAAAGCCTTTTAATCACTTCATCTATATAATCATTTTCTTTCTACTAAAGAAAAAATCAAAGTTAATTTGCAGTAGATGTGTAATCTGGTATATCATAGGTCTGTCTGATCATATCGTCTCTTTGATGTAGACTGTGGAGTTCTTGATCAAACCAGGCTCCACTCTTTTACACTGTGAACATTTGTGCTGGTATTCCATAAACAATATTAAGATATTATAACAAAGATCGAAGAATAATGACATACACTTTTCTGAGAGGAGACCTGCATCCTGTATCTTATCCTGTATGTCATCCACTGTAGGGGTAAGTTGTCAGAGAGATAGCAGAAGCCAGCTTTAAGGAAAGGGAGTATCTAACATATATTTTTTGTTGCTTTATATATAAATGACTATTAAGGCACCAAAAAGGATTCTGAGATTATATGGTTGAAGACATCATTAAGTTGACAGGACCTGAACATTTACTTCTTTATGATTTCATCCAGAACCCTAAACCTCTTCTCTGAAGACTTCTAGACTTAAAGCCTTAAGCTATTCTTCAAGATGTTTTTGCATTAATTTTACCACTTGTAGCATGGCATTTGGATGCATACCTGAGAGAAACTGAACCTTGTGAAAACTCCAATGCCTCCTGTATAAAATTTAATAAACATAAGCCATCAGTTGGAGGGGCAAACAATGCAAAACAAGCTAAATTAGGTCTGAGAAAAAGTAATAATTTTAAAATTAGAAAAAAATTAGTTCTTTCATCTGTAATACATGCTGAAAATACAATGCTTACTACTAATACAGGACTAAAATAAAAAAGCATAAAGAGGGCTTTTTCTACAAGGTAAAATTTTAAGCCATTTTAAGCCATTAAGAGCTCTTGCTGGAGTAGAAGCTGTTATTTAAAGGAAATGTCAGAAAATCTAGCACTGTTCTATTTTCTGCTTGAAACTACCTGCAATAAAAAAAGAATATTCAGTATAGTTTCTGAAATTGAATAAAAGTAGATATTACAAGAAGAAACACAGGAAGGTTAGCCAAGCAAGATATGGCACAGTAGTTGAGAAAAGCTGGAAAAGACCAGCTGTGAACTCACTGGGCTGAGCATAATTTGCCTATTAGTGCATATAGTTACTATGAATATTTTAACAATATTTAACAATATTTAACAATATAGGAAAAAATTCTATGTGTACATTCTATCTGTACATTTTAGAAGGCTGAACACAGGTTACAAAAATTTTAGCAAATTAATGTACACACACCAAGTTTGCATTGTAGAATTCTACATACACTGGTATCACCGAGTAACTAGGCAGACCAGTTCTGAGGACATGCAACAGCTACACAAGGCTCCTTTTTCTTTGTAAAAAACCTGAATCCAGCTCAGTTCTGCTGGCTTCAAGCTTTAGGAGAGTTCATTTGTTTGAGAGTTTGAGAGACCATTTTAAAATGACCTTAGGCAGCACCGTGGTTCATGCATGAATAATAAGTTCTTAATCACTTGCTGCTGCTCTTACCACCTCAAGGCTGGTTGTTTTCCAGAGACCCAAGTCATTAAGCTGGTCTAAGGATGCTGGGTGAAGTCCCTGGAGCATTCATGACAGAGAACGGGCATTGCTTAAGGTTGCTATTGGTTCCCTAATAAGAGCTTCTGGATCAATGTCATAGGACAGCATGCTTTTTTTTTTTCCTGTAAGGCAATACCATTTATATCTAAAACCACATCTGAATTTACAACCATTTCTTTGTTTTTCCAGGACAATAATTTTAGGATGTACATTGTATTTAATTTTATTACACATAATTATCCTTTTTCCAGCTACATAGCTTTTTATGCCTCATATTTTACTTCTTTTTTTTTTTTTAAATGTAACATCTTTTTTATGAATAGAATCTACACCTTGAGAATATATACAAGCACAGCACTGGATACAGTTGCTTTGGTACTGAAAAGCATAGCTTAGCAGCTTTCTATTACATGATGCAGAGTATAATAACAAAAGCTACCCTTCCACATCTGTCAAGAAAATTTATCTCCCAATCAGTCTCAGGCAGAGACTATTAGAGGCTGTGCTTGCACAGGCTGACCACGGTAGATAAGTGAGTCTCAAAATAAAGATTAACCCTTTTTTCTTCTTAGGAAACTCCATCTCTTTTTGCAAAGCTTACACATAAGCACACTTAATGCAAACTATTTAACAAAAGCACTTTGCAGTTTTGAAGATGTATGAACCTGAAGATTACAAACATTTTTAAAACCACATCCTGTTAGTTTCTGGTGGTCACAATAATTAGACATCAGGTGTCAGGTGCTGAAAGAGAGAACAGCATGGGAGAAGTAATCACAGATCAAAACAAAATTAACCATATGGAAACATTTAAGAACATATGACAGTGTGGTATGTGACATTGTGGAATATTGAATGCAGAGAAAAGCCAGTTCAAACTGAGAAAAGTTCTGATACTTGTTATGAGCCTGAAGGAGACAAGAAGCAGAAAACTGCAGTACTGTCTAATGAGGTGCTAGAGCCCTCAGGGCAGGGGAGGGGGGTTTAATATCTGAATATGTCACTTTCTTTAAAGGTCTTCCTTAAGGATTTTCAATGAGAATACTTAATTCATGGAGAGTGCCAAGTCCTGCACAAAGGTGTTTGTGCTGTTCCATTACTAGATCTCAGAAAACCTATAAAACCAGTGCTTCCCTGCTGAAAATGCAGAAAAGCCTGCAAGGTCATTCTTCCCTTGTGTGAGTGAGAGACATAAATGGACAGTGAAGAATTTTTAATGAAGAAAGGAGCAAGTGCTCCTATGTGGCACTAAGACGTACGGGTTGCATGTGTTGGTCTGCTCAACCTGCCCATGAGACAGGGAGGGAATCTTTTCTCTCAGGCCACACGAAGGCAACTTCAGCCTCAATAATCCCATATTCAGATTAAAGAGTTCCACAGAGCACACCAAGGCAATGTGCCTGTGCCAAAATCTCTTGCAATGGTTCATCTGCTGATGAAATAACATCCTCTGTGACAGGGAAGTACAGACAGTCCTGCTCTGAAAAGCCATTTTCTGGAACAGCACAAGGAAGGCTTGTACTGTGATTTGAGCTCCTGATCGCACACTGCAGGCCAACTGAGCAGCAGGCTTCACAGTCATGCAATCCCTCTTCAAATGCGGGAAACTAAAATGATTTCTTTGAAATCTGTGTTTTCACGTAGATCCACTCTGTGAGACATTTTTTATGTATGGAAAGCATTATGTTCCTGAAAAGAAATTCAAATTTTCCACCAGCTCTCTCAGGATTTAATAGATAGCTCCTGCAAGTATAATTCTTTTTCCCCAGGAGGTATGTGACCAGTAATTTGAAGCTCATGGGAGTCAGTACCTCCAGTTTTATACACACCTATAAACTAGATGCACCAATACTGCTGCATCACTATCCTCCTTTTGTAAAAGGAACACCATCTACTTCACAAGGGGAAGGCCTGCGATACTGTAATTAAAATAGGTACAGTAAAAAGCAGAAAACATTACAGTATTTAAATCCCTGTTTTTCAGTATATGCATGTAAATTAAGTGGTAGCAGAAATAATTCTGCAAGATAATGACAGAAAACACCCTTGAAACAAAATTCTTATCCAGCACATGTAGGTTTTACTTCTTCCCTTTTATCCAATAGTATAATTGAGGAGCATATATTTGACCTCTTTCACATTTTATAAGTATAGGACTCTAAAATCCATATTCTCAATTACTCTCTTAATAGACTATCTTCAATTTATTTTTTTTTTACCCATTGACCTGCAGGATAAAGCTATTTAGTAGAGATGTTATTGTGGAGAGCACTGCCATAATGAAAATGTTGAAGGACAAAAAAAATCCAATAAGGAGACTGGAAAACACATTTGAAAGTGCACTTCCCAAGTTTAATTTATTCAATATGCATACTGTGAAACATCCGGGTGTCTAATGTAAAATCAGGCATTAACTTGGTACCAGCCATTCCAGTCAGTAGTTTGCAGCAAGTTGCAAAGTCTTGTCAGAAAGCAAAAGCCTGTGAGCAAGAAGGCAATTCAGCAGTGAAATACAGAAGGCAGGGAAGAAAGCACAAAAAGCTGCTATGCTACCTCTTCTCCCTGTTCTCATGTATTTTCTTTCACAATTCTGTGGTTTTTTTAGGCTGTTTCCTGTGCAGCCGTACATCTGCGTGCGCCAAACCACCATCTTTTGCCAAGTAATCTCAGCTCTCCTGGTCTCAGTCCGGTAGGGCACAACGTGCTGGGTTACTGTGAGAGTTAGCTCCTAGGACAAAATTGTTTTTCCTTTTTCTGTAAGAAATTGCCATAGAAAGTAGCTACATTTTGCACTTAAGTTTCAGTGCAAGGCAGCTAATTATCTCCTTAGTTCCTGGTTGGTTATGATTAAAAAAACATTTCTTCTGTTTTTGCAGGAGCAGCTCAGACCCTGGGAACGTGCTCTATGCAAAGAAACAGTCTAGCACAGCCTCTCTTGCTTCATCTGTATGTGTGGCAGAATTACTTCTCTCGACATGAATAACATTTACTTTTCTCATAAATCAAGGATATCAGGCTACTCCACTTTCAAATCCCAACTGCTGCAAGTCTCACACATATGATAAATGGTCTCTCAGGAAAAAAAGTCAAACGTGAGGAAGAATCACAGATTCACAAAATGGTTTGGGCTGGAATGGACCTTAAAGACTGTCTAGTTTTAACCCCCCTGCCATGGGCAGGGACACCTTCCACTAGACCAGGTTGCTCAAAGCCCCATCCAGCCTGGCCTCGAACACTTCCAGCTGGGCATGTGGCATCCACAGCTTCTCTAGGCAACCTGTTCCAGTGCCTCACGCCCTTCACAGCAAAGAAATTCCTCCCAGTGTCTGATCTAAATCTACTCTGTTTCACGTTGAATCAATTCCCCCTTGTCCTGTCACTATATGCCCTTAGAAAAAGTCCCTCTCTAAAGCAAAGAAGCAACTACTGCAAGAGACATAAAAGGAGCAGACGGAAGTTAGAAATGCGGTTTATAATGGAAACATCAGCAGCACAGACGTGCTCGCTGTTAAGAAACTGTATGTAAGCCTAGAAGCCAAGCAGGGCAGTCCTATAAATCCAGGGACACTGCCACAGCTTAACCTTCCACGGACTTGGAACTCCATCATCTTCAAGGTTCCCTTCCAATACAAACCATGCCACGATTCTGTGACATTGTTCCTACCGATGCAGTGCATCCAAAAGGAGCGCTGAGCAGAAAAGCTACGCGGAGGTAACACTAGTGAGGTATAACCGGAAGTATCCAGCATTATAGTGCTGCCTCAGCACTTAAAGCTCAGCCAGTGCCCCTCCCGCGTGAGCACTTGGGAACCCGGACTGCGGGTGCAGTGCTGTGAGACCGCCGAGGGGGTAAAGCCCCTTACGCATGCAGTTTGCTGGTGGCAGCACGGCATTCCCCATCCCGGCGGGAGCAGGGAGGAGCTGACCGTGCACAGCAACTCCACGAGGGCTCTCGGCGCCTTTGAACAGCCCACGCCCACAGCGCCCCCTTTATAGTGAGCGCGGGTGGCCCCGCCCCTGCCCCGAGTCCCCATTGGCCACGGGCGGGGGCGGGGCTCGGGCACCTGGGGGCGGGCAAAGGGGCGCATGCGCCATTGGTTGCTTGCGGAGGGGCGCGGTGTCACGCGGGGCTGGCGGCAGCCGTTGGCGCCACGGCGGCCGGGAGGGCCCAGGCGGGTGCGGCGGCGGGTACGTGAGCGCGGCTCCGCTCCTTCCCCTTCCCCCGCGGCTGCTTGCACTTGTAACAATCTTCAAAAGCTTCTTTCTCCTTGCCTTGCCTTGCAGGACAGCACATTTCTTTGTTCATATACAAAATCAATCATTATGCGNCCCGCCCCTGCCCCGAGTCCCCATTGGCCACGGGCGGGGGCGGGGCTCGGGCACCTGGGGGCGGGCAAAGGGGCGCATGCGCCATTGGTTGCTTGCGGAGGGGCGCGGTGTCACGCGGGGCTGGCGGCAGCCGTTGGCGCCACGGCGGCCGGGAGGGCCCAGGCGGGTGCGGCGGCGGGTACGTGCGCGCGGCTCCGCTCCTTCCCTTTCCCCCGCGGCTGCTTGCCTTGCCTTGCCTTGCCTTGTCTTGTCGTCTTGCCTTGCCTTGCCTTGCCTTGCCTTGCCTTGCCTTCCTCACCTCGGGCGGATCCTGTGGGGGCTCCTGGAGACGCGCGGGATGGGGCCCGGCGCCTCCCGCGTGGTCGGTCGGCGCTGCGCTCCGTGTCCGTCTCGGCGGTGCTGGGCTCGGTTTTGTGTTGGCTTTTCCTCTCTCGGAAGCGGGGCTGTGCGAGGGTGTGGTAATTTGCTGCTAAATTACGTGCCTTGATCAACTTCTGGAGTTGTGCCTCAGCGGGAGAGCCAGGGCACTGCTGGAAAGAGCTTGGGATTCATGCCTTTAATAACTGTACCAAAAATATCTTATGGACAATTACTTCGGCTTTACACCTCCCCTAGATTCATTCTTTAGAGTCTTGCTATGTCATTGATGATATTATATCTTGTGTTTAAATATATTTAAGCTCAGTATATATAATACTGAAACTAAGTCTTCGAGGTATCACGTGTTTTTTTAATTGTTAGTGCGGTGTGAAGTGTTCATTAGTAAAAACCTGGGGTTTTAGGGTTAAGCAGTGGCTGTTCAAAGTCTTTGTTTGTTGTTTTGTGAGAGTATTTTCAGAGTTGTAAGTATTTAAAGGTACAGTAAAGGTAGTGTGAAACTTCGGACTAGTTTGCATATCAGAAGTCCCTTTTTTTTTTGTTGTGCAGATGAAAGTTACAATAGGAAAATGGGAAGCAATCTGTGGAACCAGCACGTTCTGGTTTCACAGTAAATTCTACAGGGAAACAGAATTTGAAATGGCTTATTAAGAAAACTTGAATAAAAAAGCTCAGTAAGCCATTTCAGCTTTCCAGAGAAATGCTTGGCATGCGGAGTGTTGTTGAGT
Organism: Neodrepanis coruscans; assembly: GCA_013400695.1. Classification (NCBI taxonomy): domain Eukaryota; kingdom Metazoa; phylum Chordata; class Aves; order Passeriformes; family Philepittidae; genus Neodrepanis; species Neodrepanis coruscans. The sequence continues at coordinate 12,430 of VYZS01086756.1, read as the reverse complement.
TTCACGGTCTCCAAGGCACAAAACCTTGGACTGCGGCCAAAAACATCAGGAAAGCCACTGTTGTGTCTTCTGTACAACGGCCTTGAGAATATTTCAGTAGAAGTCACCTCAGTGACCAGCCTGCCTTACTGCAGTGTGCTTCTCAGCAGTTTGTGGGGTATTGCTTAGATCTTCGCAGCAGCTGGATGGAGTTCACAACTGACTTTGCCAATGTGCACGGCTGGTCCACAGAGTAGAATGTGATGCTGTGGCAGAGTTTGGTGCATATAACTCAGAATGGTTCAGAAGCAGTACCTTTTGTGACTGTGACAAAGACCGTGCCAGTGGTGTTGGTTGTACTTGGAATCATTAAGGTCGGAAAAGACCTCCAGGAGCATCAAGTGCCTTCACTTGGAACTGATGTGAGCGGTTGTAGCTCATACACTTGGACATCACGATATATTTTGCAATCTTGTTGCAATGTCTGTTTTTTATAGCTGGTTTACCTATGTAATTTATGTACCATTTGTTTTTCCTTGTGTTGTTCCCACAGCAGTTGATTAGTCAGCATATCCAAAGATGAAGAGGAAAGTTACAACAGCTGGGAAATTGAGGCATAGTCCTAATGAAGAAGCCATGCTTCTGAAAGAAGAATATGAACGAAGAAGAAAACTGAGGCTACAACAGGTATGCCTGTGTTTTCCATGTTTTGTATTTTATTTGATGCTGTAACAAATAATTTAGAAAAATTAACTGAAAAAAATATTTGATGTAAGCTAAAATTCAAGGTAATAGTATTGTAGAATCATGGATTGTTTAGGTTGGAAAAGGCATTCCAGGTCATCAAGCCAACCATTAACGCAGCACTGCCAAATCCAACACTAAACCACGTCCCCAAGTGTCACATCTGCACATCTTAAGAATACCTCCAGGGATAGTGACTCAGCTGTTTCCCTGGGCACTGTTTTTCAGTGCTTGACACCTGTTCTGTGAAAAAGTTTTTCCTAAAATCCAGTCTGAACTTCCACTGACAACTTGAAATTGTTTCCTCTTGTTGTGTTTCTTGTTGTTTGGGAAGATAGGTTGACCCCCACCTGGCTACACCCTCCTTTCAGGTGGCTGTAGAGAGTGATAAGGTCTCCTCTGAGCTTCCTTTTCTCCAGGCTAAACACCCTCAGCTGCTTCTCAAGTCTTGTGCTCCACACCCTTCCCCAGCTCTTCTCTGGACACACTTCAGCACCTCCATGTTTTTTTTGTAGTGAGGTGCCCAAAACTGAACACAGGATTTGAGATGTGGCCTCACCAGTGCCGAGTGTAGGGGGACAAATCACTGCCCTGGTCCTGCTGCCACACTATTGCTGATACAGGCCATGATGCCATTGGCCTTCTTAGCCACCTAGGCACACAGCTGGCTCATGTTCAGCCACTGTGAACCAGCACCTCCAGGTCCTTTTCCAGTGTGCAGCTTTCCAGTCACTCCCCAAGGCCCCCCAAACCTGGTGGTTCAGATCGTGAATGATTTCAGTTTTCTCGTGTTTATTTACTAATAACTATATATTTTGGTGGTGATACCTTCTCTGTTTGTTAGATTCATTTAGGCACTTGTTTCATAGCCTTTTCCTCTATCATTTTTATTTGGCTGTGAACATGCAGTTGTCTCTCTCCTGCTGATGTGTCATTTGTGTTAAGGATTCATACCTCTTAGAGTGTCCCAGTGTTTCCTCAATGACCAAGCACAAGAAATGAGACAACCACCAGTATGGAACTTCACAGCTTTCTACCAGACAAATTGAATTCCTACAGTATGTCATAGCTCTAAATGCTTTAGGGCTTGCTTTTTTTTGAATGTCTAGCAGAGTACCTTTACATTGTTAAGAACATGTCTGTTGATTGTCTTGTTTTTCTTCCGTTTCTGTTCTGTCCTGCAGTTAGGCCACAGGGCTATTTCTTTGGGATTTTTTTTCTTAACCTTGCTTAGTCCTTCACAAGCTCTTAAGGTCTTTCACATCCTTAAAATATACCTATCTTCAAAACATTTACTGTGTACTAATCTTTCACCCCTTTTGGCCTATTTGAATTCTCTTTAGCAAAGAGTAGAAAATAGAAACTTGGTAAACAGACTTTCATTTGTCAGTGGAGTTGTTGATTCTCTTAAAACCATGTTGCATTGTAATAGGAGTCTTTCATAAGGTGTATTTTTTGGAGGGAAGGATATTCCAAGCAGATTTTGGTATTTGTTTATCAATTGTGTGTTGCTCTTTGGGGTTTAACTGAAGCATTTAACGAAGATTACCTTTATTATATGATATATTTATTTTTGAAAAATTGAACAGAAACTTTAAAGTGTTTTCTGGACAGGCTGTTACTTGAATAGTAGATGAGATGGAAAGCTGGAAGGAGGGGAGGCTGTTGTGGAAAGGCCTGCTGCAAAATATATTGTGCTTCTTTTGAGTTGATGACAACATAAATGTTATTTCTACAGGTTAGAGAGCAGCAGAAGTATATTGCCTTGCAGATAAGGCAGAAGGTAAAGCAGAGGAGAGAAGAACAACTGCATCAGTTAGAGGAGGCACTGAGAGCTGAATGGCAGAAAGCACAGGATCAAAAGATGAAAGCCCTGGAGGAACTGCATTTATCAAACTTAAGAGCGATTGGTGAGGGTCACCGACAGGCCAAGAAGAATGTAAGCAAGCTTACCACTACTGTGTAACTACCACCACCAGCAGCCACGTGCACACAGCCACTCACTGCCCCACTGGCGGGATGAGGGAGAGACCTGGAAGGGGGAAGAGGGGGAAAACTGATGGGTTGAAATAAAGACCGTTCAATAGGGAAAGCAAAAGTGGCACACACAAGCAAAGCAAATCCAGGAATTAATTCACTGCTTCCTGTGAGCAGGGAGGTGTTCAGCCATCTCCACCATAATGGTGACTTGGGAAGACAAACATGGTCACTCCAAACATCTCCCTCTTCCTTTTTCTCCAAAGTATATCTTGTCTATGGTTAAGAAAATATGCTTAACATTTTTTTTCCTTCAGTGCTCGGGTGACATGGAAAGCCTTGGTAAGTGCTTCAGAGGTCTTTGCCTGCAAACTGATTTTAATTCTGCACCTATAACTGCTTTCACTTCCTTTAAAATCCTGTGACTTGTGTAGTCTCTGTTTGAGAGATCATTAAGGTTGTTGGGTAGAAATTTTCTGTAGATCTGTCTCTGAACCAGGTTTATAGAAATCAGCCAGTTGTGCCACAGATTTTTACATGAATTTGGCTGAGTAGCTTCCTGAATTAACCAAGATCTTTAAGCCAGTTAGAATAGCATTATGCTTTTCTGTATCTCACTGTCTTTAAATCAACTTATTTATAAAGCCCTTTCCAGTGCTGGGATGGGTGAGTTTGTAGAAAAACTGGAACCAGTATCATAGGGACAGAGAACTAATCACAGAGAAATGTTTTTGTTAATACACGATTGTTGCAGTTAATAACTGAAAGGTAGCAACACGCTTCTTCTACACTGTTTAGTCCTCATTTGCTATACTGTGCATACATAACTATATTTATATAATGATGCAGAGAGAAACTAAGGTTTCTACATCAATATTTGGTTAAATTAGCTGAAGAAAGGGGGTACGTTTGCTTCTGTTGGTGATAAAGAAGAAGATAATAAAGATGGTAAAGAAGGAAAAGTTATTATTTTTACCTTAACACAGTTAGAAAGTAGTTCTAGCTTGTGCTTCTTACTAGCAGTATGTAATTTGAAATATCACCCTGATAGATGAGAAGTGAATAAAATCGTGTATTACGTGTTTTCAATATTTCAATATTAAGGAACCTGACTTAGAAGCTCTGGCAAAGCAAGCGGAGGAAAGGAAACGAAGAGCAGAGATGAGACATAGAAAAGCTCTGAAAGAGCAGAAGTGCCAAAAAGAAAAATTACGTCGTGAACAAGCCAGGTATGCATTAGTTATTTAGTTTTACTAAGAATGCCTTTTACAGTGTCACAAGGTGAAGCGCAAAAGTTTTGATTCTTCCTGCTTGGAGCTTTGTTATACTTGAAATTTTATGGGTTAGAGAATTAATGTTCATGGAAAATGCTTGTGGATTTTGCTAAGAATTGTAGCTGTAAAACCAAGACAAAAATGTCAAGTATACAAGCTGGCCTTACACACTCTCCATGAGTGGGGGGTCTTTCATCCCTATATCACTATTTTCAGTCCAGCTTGGTGGCTGACAGCTGTTCAATGACACATGAAATGAAATGTTCTCAGGCCAGCTCCTGATGGAGAGTTACCCACTTGAAAAAAAGGACCTAGTGCATTTGTCATAGTCTTTCTTGTTAAGATTTTTTTTGTTAAGGAGACTGGACTAAACTTGAGCTGGCATGAAATATGATCTGTGTCCTCCTGAGGATCATTACGCTTGAGTAGAGCTGAGATGTGTTGATTAGTTTTGTTTACGCTCCCATGGTTAAAATATGCTGAAGTGACATGGTGCTTCCTGCAAAAGTGAAAAGCAGGGATTTTGCATTGTTCTGTAGAAGCTTGTATGTATTAATATTTTTGCATCACTTGAAGAAATTAATTTTTATTTGTGCCTCTGAGCCTAAGTTCTATTGACTTTCCGGTGTGCTTTTCCCTATGTGTCAAACATTTAACATGGGTACATGAGAATCTGTTTGGTTTTAGATTTGCCTTTTATTTTGCACAGTGCTGTCCGTGCTGCTTGAATAATTTTCTTTCTCTCTTCTCTTATTTTGGAGCATTTATTTTGTTTCATGGGGTGCTTGTTTTTTTTCCCCCAAGACAAACAGATGCACGTAAACATGCTCTGGAACTGGAAAGACAAAGAGCAGCCAAAGTTGCAAGCTTGCCACCTCCTCCACCACGTCCTTTTGAGGTATGTATCCATGATGCAGCAGTGATTACAATTTCAAGGCACCATATAATGTAATGATTTATTTACTGGTCTGACTCCTCACAACAGGATAATCCAAAATTGGTATTTGTATACTGTAAGGAGAGTGGTTCAGAAAAAACAAGAGAACTAATGAATTATCTATTAGCAGAACTAGCACTACTAGGCTTTGATATTTTACTTCCAATTTCTAGTTACATTTGCAGTTTATTTCTTGTCATCTGAGGTCTTACTTTTGTGGTTAATGTGTCTTTTTAAACTTCATTTTCACTTAATAGCGACAGTGGTATTAAACTCTACGGTGATTTTTCTCAGCATGTGTGCACCTCCTCAGCTTTCTTCACAATGATACAGTAGTAGAATTTTGTTTAGTTCTGTAATAAAGACAGTTCTACTTTTTTAGCTGTGGGGGTTTTGTTGTTTTTTTTGTAGATGATGTAACAGCTGAAATGACATGGAAATTACTATTTAATACTTATATGTAGCCACATTCATAATGCACCTCTCTTTCCATTTTATAAACGCAGAATTTTCTCCTTATTCTTTAGTCTTTTTTCACAGGGGAAATAAGGAGGCTTTGTTTTCAGGTTTCCCCAAGTTCTGCTACAACTGCATTTGCTGTTGTGTTGGATGACAGGTCTGGGTCACTACTGTGCCCTAAAATAAGTGTGAAAAAAATTAATGCATTTCCGTCCATCAGTAAATGTCCTTTACTTGCCTTTTCAACAAATGTGGTTTTAACTGGATTTAGCAGAATTTGCGAACATCTGGATTTTCTACAATATTGTGGATTTTGTTTCTTTTATCGAGTTCATGCTCTGCTAATGGCAAATTGAATCAGTAATTCTGCAGACATGTTGAGTTTCTGTTGAGATTGCTCTGTTTCAATATATCACAGTGTATCAATTTGTTCCATTTAAAGACTAGCTGACTTTGAGCCTTTTTTCCTAATTTTTGTAGCTGCATGGATTTTAATCCTTTTGTTGTAGGTCTGTTGCTGAGAGGGCATTGGGTGAAGAATAAAGTTATTTTCTTCAAAGAGTAATTGGATGCCATGTACTTCATGGGGTAAAATGCTAAGTAGTTGAAAGATGAGAGATTTTATCCCTGTTTCTTTTCAGGGGAGAAAACAAAGGATGTAGACTGTCAGTTTTGGGGAAGGTAAATCTCCAGCTTTGTCTTGCAGATGCATTACTGAAAGGCAGTGAATTTGAATTGCTTAATTCTAAATCCTGTGACTTACAGCAAATTACAGGGTCATCTACATAAGCATTCTTGTTTTCTTGAACCAATTTGCATAAAGAGCTTATTAAATATAACTATAATCATAATCTGATGCACTGTTACAATAACAATTGACTAAAATTTTGTAAAATGGAGCTAGGGCAATGTTGTTCATTGGATGATTACTTAGACTATAAGAAACACTTTCTGAAGATACTCCTACCATTGTTACTTGATTCAGTTGTAAAAGAAGTATTTTTACTCTATTTTGATAACCAATTTTAGTTTTCAGAAGGATGGAGTTCAGGAATTGAGGCATATTTATTTAGACTAATGAGAAGTTAATTAAGTTAAACTGTAAAGGCCACATTATTGGCAAGTGTCACACAGTTCTTGTAAACTTTTTTTTATATGATCTATCAGGTTCTTATGTAATGAAAATTAAACCTAAAAAGTGTTACTATACTCTTCTTGAATATTCATAGTATTTGGAGTGTTGGAATTGTGGGGGTTTTGTGTGTTTTTTTTTTAATAATTACATGATATATTGCTGCTCCAGTTTTGCCCGATTTGGGTATGGATTATTTTCTTTCTGGGGAAGGAAAAAAAAAGACCGGGGGAGTTAAAATTTGATGGAAGTACAGAATTTTATTCAGCCTCAGTTGCTTTTGACATTAGTTGGAAAATTGCAGCTTCAAATGTAATTCTTTAGTCTTCAGAATTTTATTCAAAAGCTATGGAGATTTCATTGATTACATGTAATTATTAATCATTGATTTGTTACTGAAGTTCTGTTGGTAGGGCTATAAAATAGTTTGACCAGTTGAAAGCACATTTAGGTGCTGGACTGTGTCCAGAGAAGGGCAGTGGAGGTGGTGAAGAGTCTGGAGCACAAATCTGATGAGGAGCAGCTGAGGGACCTGGGATTGTTTGGTCTAGAGAAAGGGACACCCAGGGGGACCTTTTTGCTCTTAACAATTAACCTGAAAGGAGTTTGTAACCAGGTGGGAGTTGGTTTCTTCTCCCAGGTAACAAGTGATATGACAAGGGGAAATGGCCTCAAGTCGCACTAAGGGAAGTTTAGATTGGATATTAGGAAAAATTTCTTTACAGAAAGAGTTGTCAAGCACAAAACAACCTACTTAGAGAAGTGGTGGAGTCACCATTCCTGGAGGTATTTAAAAGATGTGTCAATAGGGGACATGNTTTTTTCCAACCTAAATGATTCTATGGTTCTTTGATTTTAATTTAAAGACTTCCTACAGTATTTTTAAAATAGTAAGTGATAATAATGAAATTTTGTATGCCTCATCTTACGCAGAGAGAAGTTTAAGATACTTCTGAGACTTTGTGTATGTGTGTTTGTTTATGGTCATGTTAGTTTTAAACTGCTCGGGCTATGAAATGTGCTGTTACAGTTCTTGTCAATAAGAGGGGAAAATCTTAAGCAAGAGGAAGCTGAAAGAAAATTAATGGAGGGGGTGCTAGGAAGTACAAAGGCAGGTCTTATGGAATACTGAGTTACCTGACCTCGCTGTCTCCCCTCACGACTGAGAACATCAAGCTGAGCTGAAGAAGAGGGAGGGTCTGACCCACTGTTCATACCTTCAGAAAAGGGTTGAAATATGTTAGTGTACACAAAACTTAAAAAAAACTCAGCAACATTTTGTGAACTTTTCAGTGAAGTTACAGAAAATGCTCTTTTCTCTGGTCAACTAATAAATGGACATAATGGCTCTGTGTTTCCTAAAGCAAGTCTGTGCTCAGGAAGTGTTACTTTGCTGTTAGGTATGATTATATTGTGGGTCTGTGGTTGCCCTGCTCTGAGGTGAGTGTGGCAGTTGTTGTAAATGGGACTTCTATTAATGCCATAAACTCAAGTGCTTTAAAATTAGTGCTATTGAAACATAAGATTGAGTGTCAGTTTGTGTGGAGGGATTTGCCAAAGACCTTTAGATGCTTTGAGTTGTCAAAGTGTTGTTGTTGTGCTGAATATGGT
>VYZS01086750.1:25306-36982 GCA_013400695.1 Neodrepanis coruscans | reverse complement strand
GCTGTTCCCTCGGAGAGCGGAGAGACATTGCTGGGGAAAGCACCTGGGAAGAGCTTGGAGACATGGGAGGGAGCAGAGTGCCTTTCATGGCTGGGAGATGCTGTCGGGAGGCTGAGCTGGGAGAGGGAAAGGCCTTTAAATTCTGCTGTACAGCCGGGTTCCCCTGCATTCCCGGGAGAAAGGCGTCTCCAAAATACGGTTTCGTTCCTGTTGAGTTAATGTGCTGTGGGTTTTGTCGACCTGCTGAGGCTCCTGCTGGCAGCACTGGGTGATGAGGGGTTGTCCCTGTGATGCCACACACGAAGTGGCAGAGGAGGTACAGCCGTGCCACCCCCGGCAGCCTCTGCAGGGTCACCCGAGGCCAGAGGCTGCAGAGGCTCCGCAGGGCCCTGACGTTCCCCAGGGCACGGGGAGACCCATCCCCGGTGTGATAGAGCTGAGAGAAATAGATGCACAGCGTGATGTGTGGGTGCCTCAGCAGGAAGCTGTACATTTCCCTCACGCAGCAGTGCTGAGCCTCATTGCAGGGAGAGAAATTCGAGTAGAGGGTGATGCTCCTGATGCTCTCACAGGCGGCCGTGGCTGCATCCAGGTACCCACCCGCCTCAAACAGCACAGACTCGGGGTGCTTGGCTTGGGCAGTGCAGTTGGTAGCCTGGCCTTTTTGAAGCACTCTGCCCGAGAAGCTCCTCAGTTCATAGAAGAGAAGGTGCCTGTTCTGGGGAGTCACTGTGGGGCTGTGTGGGAAGCCGAAGATCCCATGGAATTCTGCATACGAGACTCTGGCTTCTTCCCCCGTGCGGATGTGGAAGGGACACTTGGCACAGGCGTGGGGCTGTCCCTGCCGGCAGCAGGGCTTTACCACGGTGCCCTGATTTGTCAGAAACTCTTGGAAAATTGTTTTCTCTCTTGGATTCATGCTCTGTTGAACAATCTCCCTGTTTATGTGCTATACAGCTGACAGTCCTGAGTGAAGAAGGAAAGTAATATTTTAATTCAACCCTTCCATTTGTTTTGTACTTAGAGCTACAAAAATAATAGGGGACAGTCTCTTCAAAAAGCTACTGAAACTTGTAGCAGTACATGGAAACTTGGTTGATGACACACAGAGCAAAACTCTCACAGTCTGGGAGCATTCTTAGTCTTCACAAAGCAGCTTTTTTGCTAAAAACGTGAGCAAAAAACATTTCTCTGGCTTCAGTCCTCTTGCCCTAGACAGGATAATCTGCATAATAGAAATAGCCACGCTTTTCAGGATTGATTACAGGTGATTCTATGATTCATTCCAGCAAAACAAACATGCAAACACCATCAAAAAAAAGAAAAGAAAAAAAAGTATAATTACCATTTCAGCAGCTCCACCTCAGGTTAATAGGAAATATTTATTTAATTTCCTGCAGTGGATTTTTAGGTTTCCACTTTAGGGCTCTTGCAAGCTTTCTTTGGAAGTTCCATGGTGCAGAAGGTTCCTCTTGCCTCCTTGGTCTGGGCAGTTCAGCTGCAGAAGGATCTTTCCCAGTGCAGGAAGTTGGCCCCAGTTGCTCCAAGACAGGCAGGTTCCAAGGTGTTTCTAGGTGCCAGGTGCTGGGAGACAGGAACACAAACAGGATTTGCTCTTGCAGGGCCAGGCACCTGTGGGAGTTGAGCTACTGTTCTGTGCCTGTCAATACTTTTTCCCTCTCTAAAGTTTCAACAATCCATTTGGTTCCTTGGTGCCATTTGATACAAGGTTTTATAGCCAAAATCTGAGTGTTCTAAAGAATATCCTGCTGAGTTTCTTTCCAAATGATCTCTGTGTGTATCTGCCTGCAGTGCCAGCTGGACAGAAAGCTCCTGCTGTAATTCTGCAGTAGGTTGTCTCTCCTTTAGGAAGTTTGTGTCCCCCATCCTGAGGCTGTAATTCCAGGGAGCAGTGGGCTATTCCACAAGCACAATCATGCTCTGCGTGGGCAGGGTGCCAGATGAGGGCAAACACAAGTTTTGTGTGGATGGACGGCCTTTGGCTCCAGCAGAAAGTGATTTTTCTTCACTGCTGCTCTCACTGAGCCCCTCCTCATCCCTGGACCTGGTTTAATTCTGTTGCTTCTCTGAGTACATACAACTTCTCCATCTGTGTGTTTTCTCACAGCTTGCTTCTCTATTCCAGCTTGCTTTGCCCCCTGTCAGTATTTCCATTTCTTCTTCAGTTCCTAAATTGAGTAATTTGCTTTGTTTTCCATTCCTGACTCTACACTACCTTCCTTGTATTTTCCTGTGCTCTAGATCCTTCATGACCAGGCCATTGTTCTGTTCTCATTGAGATTACTCCTAAAGATTGGCTTCCTGACATCAGGAATGTTCCATTTGTCATTTCTGCTGTTTCTGTGCATTTTTGATGTTCAGCTGTGCTCTATTCTGTGCAGTGCAGCATCACCCTGGCAGTGCTGTGCCTCGGGAAAGGCAAAATGCCATTGCTCCTCGGCATAGAGGAGAGCGGGTCTGGAGAAGGGGGTGTTTTCCTTTGGACAGGGATGTCAGGAGAGGGCATCGCCACCTCGCCAGTTCTCCCGTAGGCTGCAAATACAAAGGCAATTGAAAAAGCTGTAAATGCGGGGCAAAGTTCCCATTCCCTCTGTCCCTGCTGGCGTTTTGCAGAGCTGGGATGGCCACATGATGGCAATGTCGCACCTCAGGGATGTGTCCCGTTCCCGGCTGGATGGAGACGATGGCTTGAGCTCTGTTTCAGCGTTGCTAAAAGGTTTTCCACCAGAAGCATCGGAAATTTTATATCTTCCCCTAAAACTTGCCCTTTTTTTTGTTTTGTTTTGTTTTGTTTTGTTTTGTTTTTTTGGTTTGCTTTGCTCTGATCAAAACTCATCAAATTTTCAGTCTCCTCAATTAACACTGTCACATCTTTACAGGACAGGAGTCAAATCCCAAACTACGCAGTCAAATTAATTGGAAGAGTGTTCCCACAACCCAAGTGTGTTTCTGTTTGTGCAGCATTTGGCTTTGGCTCCTTTGCCAGCGCTGTCCCTCCCCAGGAGCCACCATCCTGATCCAGGAGATCGTGTCTGATGGATCATTGGGAACTCAAAGCATCATGTGTTATCAACTTCACATCCATTATGCTTAAAATTATAATTATATCCCTGCCTAGCCCAACTATATTTGGAGGGGACATGGATACAATTATAACTTTATGGAATTGTTTCACTTATTACTAAAATGTACCCCTCTCTGGGGCAGAAGGCAGGAGGTGTTGATTAGTGCCCCACAACAAGGTACAAACGTTCACAGGAGGAACTGAGGAGGAATGTTTGATCCAGTGAAAACCACAGGGAAAACTTACCTGGTCAGTCAGTAATGACTCAGGGTGTGAGTGAGCCAGGATCCAATCTGCACATTCTGCTCCGAGGGAAGAAAAAAGCCTAATGATCAGGGCTGGAATGTTTGTTTTTGTTGGTTTTTTTTTTTAACCAAATAATAGCCAAAATCTGTTAAACTCCAGGCTAAAAAGCCCACAGAAATTCTGATCCATCCCAACAGGCCAAGTTTGGAACAGATTTTATTTACTTAAATGTGGGATATTGGAATTTCTGAAGACATCTTTTGGAAGTGAAGTTGTGTGCATTGATTAGGCAAATGCATGATTATGTGGAATGAGGCTGATTTTTATTCCCCAAGCTAAACCATGATCTGTGTCCACAGCCTGATACAAGTGTCCTCTGTGTATGTGAGGGCTCTGGATCTTCCCATGAAATGCTGTGCTCAGGACAAGGACAGGTCCTCTTTTTTGCCTCTGAAATGTGAGTGTTGAAATTCTGTTGCGTTTCTTAGTACAGCCTGGTGCAAAATAATCTCTGTTGGAAGCATTTTCCACATGACTTCATTCAGTAAGGAGTTTATCTGAGTTCAAAGTCCAGAGCAGTCACATGGTCCCTGAAACAGCCGGACTCTCGACGTTCCTTCGCAGCCCCAAGATTTTAAAAATAAGGATTAAAGGACATGAAGGAAGAAGCAGAACCACAGCTGCTCATAACCCCATCCAGACCATTTAAACCCAAGCTGTTGTGGCATAACCTGCCTCCATGGTCTCCAGCTCATTGAAGAGTGTGGGATATCTCCTGCTGCAGGAACTCTGGCTCCAGATGCTCTGCTTTCTGCCACCAGGCCATAAAGATTAGCCAGGATTTAGCTCCTGAGCTGGCAACATTTCCTGCTTGAGCTCCCGTGAAAGTCAGACCTTCACGAAACCATCCCACCAAACTTTCCTCACCTGGCTTGTCCAGCCTCAAAGTAACTGGAATTATCACCTTGCTCTTCCTGAGGTTTTTCCACAGCTCCATTATCTTGTTTGTTTCTCTTTATCTTTATGCCTAAAGATAAGTATCTTTTCCCTTTTCTGTCAATTAAGAGTAGAATTGAAAACCATAAAGCAGCAAACAGTCTATAAGGGGAATGACAAATTGGGACAGTTAAACACCATAGGCAGAGTAACCAGGTTGAATTTTAAGACAACAAAAATCATAGGGAAAAATTACAGAAATAATCCAGGATTTTTATTATTTTAAAAAAATTCCCATTCTACTGAATGTGGTCACACTAGAGATTCTAGGTGGAGAATTTCTTCCATGTTAGTTGCAAAGTGTTATCAGGATGCTTTGTTTGTCAAACAATTGGACAGATTTCCTCTTGCCCTAAGGAAGAGTGAGGGAACTTGCCAAGAGCCTGTGTTTGCAGATAGAGAATACAAAAGGCCAAAACGAAAGTTTACAGATGGAAAGAAAAGAGACTTTATATATATATTACATTATATCATACATACATATGTATGATATATATTACATACATATTATATATTTCATACACATCTATATATATATAAAATATTCTGCTTCATCTTCTTTCCATTTAAAGTGAAGATGATTTCTGGGACTCAAAGCAACGTATTTAATTCTTAGAAAATATCAGCTCAGAAAATAATTTAAGATTCAGGGTCAAATGATTCATGTGCACACAGATCTGCTTCCATGAAGATCAGCAGAGCTTGGATGGTGTCCAGAATCACAGGGCCAGGGAAGGTTTTACCAGTTACTGGCATAAGTGTTACAAGACAGGCAGAAACGTTCACTTCAGTTTTGGGATGAACTATGAGCCACGTACACACAGAATATTGTGCCAATGTTCAGCCCAAATCTGATCTCGTTTCCACCTGTCACTTTTCGAGCCCTTCTCTAGGAATGAATGGAGTTGTGCTGGCAGGAAACCCACTGGAGTTCTGACTCTGCTCTGTTCACAGGGTAAACCAGGCAAATCCTAGTTAGTAGTGCAGTAATTACACCTATCATCTCTTCCTTCCACAGGAGCTGCCTGGTGATTCCAATCAAACTGACAAACGCTGGCTTTATGTCAAGGAAAAAGAGGCAGAATTTGGTGATCTTTGGGAACACCCAGAGATGCCAGGGGTGCTTTAACCATGGGCCGTGAGCCTGGGCATCCCAGACAACTCATATTTCTCCATTCAGGTACCCTCTGTTCTTTCACCATGCAGGGATGAGTGTTGGCTAAATAACACAATTTAAGATTTGCTGGTCTCTCATAGAATAAGATTTTTATAGTGTAGGAAAATCTGCTTTCCATTGCTATTGTTGGGCATTATTTCAGTCAATGAAAACAAAGCGTGCTTGGGAAGCTGCCTGGAAGCCATGTGATTTCAGGGTATTGCTATTTCCCTTTTTATGAGGAGAAAAAGCCAGCCTTTTTCTTTTATGTCATGGTTGGATATAGCTATATATCCAGTATGGAGGAGGGGAATTCACTCTGACTCCTCTGGTCTGTGTAGGGCAGCTCTTCAACCCCTTTTCAGGCACTTTGGAGACTCCCAGACCCAGCTGTAACCCACTGAGTTATGCAGCAGCCTTGGTCTGCCCAGGAACTGAGGGTCTGGCAGCCCCTCTGGCTGTTGTTGTAGAGGTGCTGCAAGTGTGATCCTTATTTATATCAACCTGGAATTGGTATTTCAGCTGCCTCTGGCACCTTTGACTCTGAATGGAGTCAGACTGCACAGGCAAAGGCAAGATATATTTATTTTCCTATATATATACTTGCTGTGTGTTTGATTTAACCTGGTCCAGTGGAAGGTGTCCCTGCCCATGGCAGGGGATGGAAATAGATGATCCTTAAACTTCCAACCCAAACCATTCCACGATTCAATGAAGGAATTTCTGTTTGCTGGGCAACAATGTTCTGTACTTCCCTTGCCCCTTTCTCTAAGACTTTTAGTTAATTAACAAAGATGTTGAATCACAAAGTCAAAACACTGCTCTGAAGTATAGAGTTATTTTTTTAAGTTGGACTTGGACTGTGTAGATAATTATTATCCTATTATTAATTAGGAAATTACACAGCTGTGTGAGGTTCCTCAATGGAAAGTGGAAGCCCTAAAAATATATATATATACACGTACATATATATGTGTATATAACCCCCCACTATTATTAAGAAAAAAGCTTGTGGGAAAATTTNAAATATATATATATACACGTACATATATATGTGTATATAACCCCCCACTATTATTAAGAAAAAAGCTTGTGGGAAAATTTATTGCTACATCAGCTCTACCTGCAGGACCACCTTGTAGACAGAGGAGGAATTTAGGATATGTCATGTGTTCCATCAAAGCTGCCTTGGCTGGGAAGCTGCAATTCAGCTGTAACTGAGGTTGTAGCTTGGAGACTGATGACGTTTTTCTGGTAGAAATTGGCTTAAAGGCAACAAATTAATTGCAGGAGGTGATTGGAATGTCACAAAAGCATAGAATCACAGAGTGGTTTGGTTTGGAAGGGACCTTAAAGTTCATTGAGTTCCAACCCCCTGCCATGGGCAGGGAACACTGATGTTTGGGGATTACTGCTCTGGGTTTATAGCTGAAAGGTAGTGCATTAAAACAAAAGTATTTTCATAATCAGTTATTTGAGACCCACAGTTAACCTGTGACCCTCTTGAACTACAATTGTGTAGGTGCTCTCAGGTTTACTGGCACCTTTCTGTGCAGTGGAAAAGATAAACTGGAAAAATTCCTTTCTGGTCCTCAGTAAACCTTGTTTCAGATACCATTTTCCCCACTCTGTGCTGTAGTGTTGCTGGCCCGAATACTTACATCAAAGGAGGCTCTAAAACAATTCCTCACATAATTGAGCAGGAAAAGGCAAAACAGTGAACTAGATAAGATATACTTCAGCCAGCACAATAAAGTCCTGAGGAAGGACTCCATAGTACTCTGGGGTCCCCCTCCTCTGGAGACTAATTAAGTTTTGCTGTGGATTCTCTTTTTTTTAGTACCATTTTTAATATCTGTATTTGATCATAGGAGACCAACAAAGATTAAGGAGGACAGGTTAGAACAGGTGGAAGATTTGTTGCCATAGGACTGTTCTGGGAGAGGGCTGGTGCTGTGATCTAATCCTGAAACTAGTCCTAACATGAGCATAATACACACATTTACTAAGTCTTTTGATTAAACATGTAGGAACAGGTTCATTATATGCCCTGTGTGTTACATGCAGGGCACTCCTTCTATGTAGTTTTGTGTTAATCAACATTTAATCACTTGAATATTCCCTTTGGAATGTTTGTTTCCATTCTTCTTGTCTAAATACTGTTGGAGGAACCGCTTTCCTCATGCCTCAACTGCAGAGTGAACAAGATGAATTTGCCACTTGTCCACTGAGTAGGCTGAAAGCTGGCAACAAGGGTCCAAGGGAAGGAAATCCGTGGTGATTTAGGAAAAGGAGGTGTGGAGAGGAGGAGAGGGACCATGGGGATGCAGGCAGTGTGAGTGTTGTGATGACACAATCTAAGCAAAAGGCCAGACCTTCAAAGTGCAGTCATTGCCTTGGAGGTACAACATTGCTCTTCCATCTCTTCCTCCCCCCTTCACTAAACCTTTGGTAACCAGCCTGTTGGAAAGGGTTAGTTAGTTAGTATTATCAAGATGTGATTAGTGATGAGAGGCAATTAAATGGTTACCTTTCCTTAAAAGGAAGAAAGGAGAAAAGTTGAAAATGCAGGGCTGGAATGTTATCCAGTATCACTGTCACAAAAAACAAATATATATCCTTGTCTGAACCCAATTATCAGCCTTGCCTGACTTCCCTGGAGATTTAGCTCTTGGGTCTCTTCCAGAACTCAGCTATGATCTCAGATGCTTTGCATTTTGGGATTCAAACGTAAGGAAGTTAGCAAGTAATATGTGGATTTTCAAATTAAAACCCAAGGAGCAGTCTGATTGAGAATAGCAGGACTTCATGGCTGTAATCCTTGGATTAAACATTGGCTTTCGTTGCACTTGTAAATAGACATTGTGTTTCTCAGGAAAAAAAGTAATGTCCATCAAAACAGTCTTGAGGCCTGGGGAGATCTGGTGATAGCTGCATTGTTAGGATTGCTTGTGGAAGGGGATTTACAGTAAATCTCTTGGTGTTCAGATTAAACTGGACAATATCCTTATGTGTCAGGATAGCAGCTGTTAGGATTGCAACCACAGAATTATCCACCCCATCTGGCAAGCTCTTCCATCCCCAAAACAAGGATGACATAACCACAGGACTTAAAAATAATAAATAAATAAAGACACAAATAAATATAAATAAAAATTTAATAATATTGTCATTGCTGCTTGACAGGGAACATTTCCAGGGCTCTGCTGGCGTTTGGATCAGGTTGTTAATGTTGTGAGAGAGCTGGAAATAACTTCTCACCAAAGCCACGGTGCATTTCTTTGTCAGTGACTCTCTGTTGGTTTCAGCCCCTCTTTCTTTTTGTAAGGATCTGTCCCCAGGCTTCCAGGCCCGAGTGGAGAAGAGGAAGTCACTCCAGCTGTTTTCCTCGTGTTGGCACTCTGTGCCGAACAGGAATTGCTGAGCAAAGAACATCGTTTCCCCAGAGAAGTTTGCTGGGGTAGCACAAAGGCAGTCTGGATTTTTTTTTTAATTAGAAGTTCCTGCCAAATACTATCATCAAGGGCTGGGGGAGGAAGGGAGGGAATGAGGGAGGAAAGGAGGGAAAGAAATACATGAAGTCTGAAGTCCACTTGGAAGAGCAAGAAACCTGCCTGGGAAAGTAAGAGCAGTGTTTTTCTCTACAGAACTCTTGCTTTCTAACATATAACAGCTTATCCAAAAAAGAAGACTGGGATTTTTTTTTTTCCCCCTTCCCTCTTCCATGAATCTTGGTTCTGACTGTTGCTTCTCCAACAAAGTTGGAGGGATTGTGCAACTTTGCACTTGGTTTTGGATTAGCCAGTGGAACAAAAAATAAGCAGAATTCCTTCTCTTAAGCAGGTGCCAACTTATCAAGTGACACATCATGCCACGTGGTGATAAATGCACAGCTGGTTGTGGCTTCCAATGGGCTTAAATTCTCTATTTTTCCCCTTAGAAAAAGAAAATAAGGCTGTGGCTTCCTTGCTTTCTTTTAGCTATGCAAAAGAAAGGTTAAAGAAACAAGCTGTAAAGAATTATTGAGAAGTGTTTTTGGGAAGAGGAAGATATAGAGCCATTTCCCTTCTTGCTTGCAGGTTTAATCCAGGGTAAATCTGTAATGACAGAAACATATTGGGACCTGATGCTATCTGGGTGGGGAATGCATTGGGTGGTTTATTCCAGTCCTCAGTGCACTGTTGACCACTTTATTTGTACTTTTGTATTATTTTGTAATTTTTGACAATTTCTGATATTCTTGCTGGCAGTATTACTAAAGTAATTGCCTTGCAGTTTGAATAGGCCTCTCTAGCAAGGTGGTTTCAGGGAAAAACTGATTCGTGGATGAAAAACTGTATGTTTTACCTCATTTTTTTGAGGATGCTAAATCCCTGTCACGCAAAAGACAGCTGTAGCTATACCAAGAGTGACCATTTACCTGTGTGGTGCATATATATGTCCTGACAGGTCAGTTGTGGACAGTATGGAATAACTTCTTACAGGGAAAGTTCCTCCATGGATCCTCTCACTGTTCAGCTTAAAGAATTTAATATTCCTTTGTCTTTTGTGTGTGTGCTTTAGTGTTTTTCAATACAACTTCATAATTATTAATTATCTGCTCTAGGTTTTGATTTCCAATTCAGCTCATCTCCCTAAGAACAGTAACATCTTGCACAATTAATTTGCTGTTTATAACATGCCCTTGAAAAGAGGATCTTCTATCCTGTTTATTGGTGTGTTTCCAGCTGATCTCTGGAGAACAAAACAGTTTCTTCTGAGCCAACTTTTGTTACAATTTTGTGTAACATCCTTCAGCTTTGGCCAGATTTGAAGTTCTTGGTTCTCATTGAGGAAGTCTTTAAGTAAAAAATGTGGAAATACGTCTTTAGTAATGTCATTCTGATACAATGGATAGGGCTGGAGTTTGTAAGTCAGTTGCCAATAGTCTAGATGATAGATCTGAATTTTTTCTAAAGTTTTCCACTCTGTTAGTACCAATACAAGAGGATTTCCCCTTCGTAGGGTTTTGTTTACATTTTTATTTTGCTTTTTAGACTTTGTCTAATTCTTCAGTAAAGATCATCTGCAAGAGAATTGGGGGAACTGTCAAAACACAGGTTGTTTCCTGTCATTGTCTAGAGCATTGTGGGCTTCCACCTCCTTCCTGCCTTTTGTTCCTGGGTTGATAATGTTGTCTTTAAATAAGTTCAAATAAAAATAGATGTAATAGAGTTGGAAATAGAAACGAGCATCCTTCAATGAATGTCTTTGCTGTCTGGGCACACTGTGCCAATAATAATAAAGCAAGGTGATCCCAGAGGGTGCTGAAGTGTTTACAGCCTGTGGATCTAATCCTGTCACCTTTCCCTTGCAAGTGAATCTGCTGAAGTCACCAGCAGCACTTCAAGGAAGTGAGAGATGGACTCCAGCAGCAGCCAAGTAGCAAGTGGGATTTCTCTTTAGCTGGGGCACACTGCTCCCAAAAATTCACAGAATTTTTAATAGGTGTTGATCTAAACTTGCTCAAGTGAGTTGTGCTCTATTAATCTACATCAGAGTGGCACTGGTTGGCAGGAGTGTTTATTGGACAACAGGGATCCATCCTATAATCTGGTTTTGTATAGTAACTGTGCCTAAAGGTCACAGCCAGCCTTTGTATCATCTTGTCCTGGAACATTTGCAAGAGTCTGTCTCAAAGAATGTCATGGAAATGGGAAGGCAGGACAGAGGTAGAACAAACAAGGGAAAAGATGTAGGGCAAAGTATGAAGGTAAATTCCAGTGGGAGCAAGTAATTATAAATCACTAGTGATACATCTCGAGAACAGGCTGTACATACATTGCTTCTGTCCCTGTGGTGGACTAAAGATGCATTTCTGGCATCAGGATAAAGGTGCATTTCAAAGCTGGGCTTATCAGTTTGAAATGGGCTACCAAGGGTATATGAAAGGCAGTATATAAAACAAAAAGCCTTTACCCCTGGAGGCTTCTGGCAGGCACTGACCTGTGAGAAACAGCACCAGTAGAGGTGAGAAGCTTCCAAAATAAAAATAAAAATAAGGAGAGTCAAAGGAGAGAACAAGTTTTCAGGTCTATTAAAAGTGAATGTTAAATAACTGAATGAGAAAGAAAGTCTCAATGCTGCATTTTGACTGAGCTGGAGGGTAGGGCCATGGGCTTTAGAAAGCTTAGAGTCTGCAATGGGTGGAACA
>VYZS01086750.1:0-25065 GCA_013400695.1 Neodrepanis coruscans | reverse complement strand
AAAGCATACAAGAAAAAAGTTAGAGCTGAGTTATGCTGGTAAAAGCATTTTTGCCTCCCTTAGCAAAATAGGCACTTCCAGAAACATGTTTAGCACTCATTGAATTAATCCAGAGTGGATGTAACCATGCCATGGGTTGTGAGTGAACATGACTGAGCATCTGCTCTATCTGTGTCGTGATCTTATTCAATTGCTGTTTTTCACAGGGGAGAGAGAAACATAATGGATGTTAAGAGTAAATGTATTGCTGTCTACATTTCAAAACTGCCTTTCTCTAGTTTTCAAATGGTTATGGAATTCCTCCTCTGAGGGTGGATCTTTCTGGGGAGTTTTTAGAAGATGAAAGAACAAGTTCCCTGGGGAAGGTTCAAGGAAGCTGAAGAAGGCAAGTCACTGGTATACAGACTGCTGTATGTGACTACAGGATATTTTAGAGATGGAGAAGGTAACACCAATCAAACAGAAAAATAACTCAAAACCCTCAAACCCCAGCTTCCCCAAACCTGGATTTTATTGCACTGCACTCAAAAGATATACTTTCTAATTTAGAGATTCCTATATTCAAGGCTGTGGTAGTTAGTAAAGCCCTGAAATTTTTAATTGTTTGAGGAGTATGTATGATGAAAAAACATAATGTGGTTGCAGAGGGACCAGTATATCCATTTCCAAAGTTAATTGTTGCATCTCTGTTTACAATTCTCTTGTTCATGGCTCCTCCCTGAAAATCTAAACAAGGCTGTGGAGAAGGAGTCTGATTTAATGGGGCCTACTTGGCTCTGTTGCAGGGCTATAAAATCTTTGTAGGATTTGGTGAAATCAGATAGAATGAATGTAGCATTAAAGGAAACGAGACCTGTAGATAAGCTGAATTGTTGCTTCCCTTCAATTATTCCCCTTTTAACCTAATGAAGAGGAGAAAAAAAAAGATGATAACTCTGGCTTTACTATTGTTTGAATGCTGGAAAAAAGGTAGGGTAGAATTTGGTTTAGGTCTGACTGAGAAGTCTGTCCATGATGTGCAACCATCTTCAGCATCCAGAAGATCTCTCCTATAGGACTGGCATTCAGCAGGCTTCTTAAAACAGGGTCTAGGAACTTCTGAGTATCTTGAAATATGTCCCACAATAAAGAGGGCACAGAGTTTTGTATGGATCATTTAGAACAAAAGAAGCAAATAAGATAAACTAGTATGGTAATACAAGGATTTCTGATCAATTTATCCCTGTTGTTTTAATCTTAGAGGTTAAGAAAACGTGATTTACTGGGATGTGATGTAGGAACAGCATTTAAATTCAAGCTTTTCATTTATTCTTTCTGGAAACTAAGTATGCATGAAGAGAATGAGTCAAACTTAAGACATGCCATCTGATTATAACCCAATGGGTGGGAGGGACAAAGTCCTTGGGCTTTGAACTAGTTAGATATAAATACAGAGCTCTCTGGCAAAGGTCTGCTCAGAGGACTGGGAGGCCCCAGATAGAGTGGGATGTACTCCCAGTATCCTAAATAACAGACACTCTAATATAATTATTAAGCTCAGAGTCCCATGGGAAGTGCTTGGATGAAAGGATACCAGAGTGATACACGCTTCTAGGGGAGGAAAGATTTCTTTTTTTAAGGGGAAAAATGAAAAAAGACTCTAGTGCCAGAAGTAAGGAGATGAAAATCCCCACAGCCAACAGAGGTTTCTCCTGTGTAAGAACACTCTCACAGGGCTATAAAAGTGCAGTGTATCTGTAACCAAAGCAAAATTAACCAGGGCAGAAGGGAAAAAACAAGTTGTTTGTAAAAGGGAAGTTTTGAGAGCTCATTTAATCAAACAGTTAAACTTCTTGTTCTGGAAACTGAAGCTTGCTAGAAAATAACAGGAACCATGTCAAGTAATTTGGGAATGAGGGGGAGGATTGAGTACCAACCAGCCAATAATATAAATAACCATTTGTAAATGTATTGAAAGCAAGAAGCTTCTTGTGGAGGATCAGCCTGTTTATGGAGACAAGAGAGCAATTAAGGAAAACCAGATTTGTGCTAAATTAACCCAATACGTGTTTGTGCCACAACCAATTTAATTATTAAACCTTACTTAGGTGCAAAAACAGAGATGTAAAACACAGGGAAGGCAGTCTTTTGAGTGACACCTGAATACAAGAGCCATTTGATTTACATGTGACATGAAGGTTGTGATATGAAAGATAAAGCTGGTCTGTTCTTTTGTGATGCTCTTGTTTGTGTCACTGTTCTTGTAGGGATATAATGCTTGCTGGATATATTAGCCCTCTCTTTTTACTCTTTCATAACTTTTTGTTGAAGAAGGAAGTAATAATTTTTATTAGTTCTGCGTAGGCACTGGTGTTGGTTTTGATCCCATAACAATGGAGTTGATGTCAGGAGAATTACCCACAGTCAAATTCGTAATTGAGCAATGCCTTTTTATATTATTAAAGTATTTATTCTTTGCAGAAAGCTTTAAAATTGTCTAAATGAGGCTCTTGGCCTCCGCTCAAAGGTGAATTTTTTGGAAAGTTTGAGCAAAAACATTTCATCCATGTGTGAGTATGAGCAGAGTGGAAAACTATTTTTCCCCTCTGTAAAGACTTTTTGCTGCCTTCTTTTGAACAGCTCTGCAGCACGAGGAGCTGAGGCCTGTGGGCTAAAATTTGGCATTGAAATAGTCATAACTACGAAGTGCCTTAGTTTTGGCTTTGATTTGACTGAGTTATGAGCCTTAGAAAACCATGTTCTCAGCATGTACTTCAGGGTGTTTTTTTCTTCCTTCAAAGCTGCTGAAGGGTGCAATGGAGAGGACTTGGTGGGAGCAACTGAGGAGCTCTGCAGCATGGAATTAGAGAAAGATATTGCTCTGAAACTGCAGGGACATGCAGGGGTGGAAAGGGAACGGGAGACCTTGCAATGTACTTGTGGCCTAGGAAAGATTTCTGGGTGTTTTGGGATATGTGCAACTGAAACTCAGGTTCTAGGATCTGCAGTCTCTGCTCCTACAGACCATTTCCAACGAACCAAGAGAGGTTTCTGCAGAGTGAGTAGGGGTGAGGTGTGAGTAGGGATGGGGATAAGAGCAGATTCTGAGCCACAGTGGCAGTACCTAAACCCCTCTGGAGTCAAAGGCTCAAAGAGAGTACAATGCTCTCTTGTTCCTCCGCATGATGTAGCAGGTGGTGCAGTTTCCCAGTGGTGTGCACACAGTATTGCTTTGAAGGCTCTCCCAGTGGGAGTCCAGGGACTCGCTGTTCCTGGAGGAGATATGCCCCCCAGATCTGAGATTATGTCCCTCTGGACAGCACAGCCTGTGAAACAGGGCATGCCTATCTAATTGCAATCACATGTGAAATGAGAGAGCCAGGGAAGGCTGATGTGCTTCCTTAACTATATCATTTTTTGACTTAGCATTGTTAATTATGCAGCCTTATGAATCATTAATTTAGTTCTATGTATGGGAGCTCTGGTGCATTTCCTCTGGCATTTTACAATGAAGCTGGTTAATATTTGCAATTACTTGAAGGCTTCTCTTTAGTTCTGGTGTCAACAAAGACAGATTATGATGAGCTTGTGTCTCTGGCTCTTTACTGAGCTGCTGCTGCATTGTCACATCTTTCAACACTGTTCAGAGTGAGAGAGGAACAGTGTTTTCCCTTTTGTACAGGAGTAAGGATTGCAGAGGTTGCAGGCAGCGATAAACCAGATATAATGTGTGTAATGTGACACTTCTTTTGCTTTCATTACTTAGTTGTTTGTAATTGAAATTTAATGTTTGATCACTACAACTTTTCTTATTGGCTGAGACGTAATCCCAATTCTCCTCAGTCATTTAAAGAATATAAATACCCAAGTTAATTTTATTCCAGATGAGGAACATGGAGAACCTGGCTCACCTCTGTTACCCTCTACATCAGCACGTGCAAAGCACTGCCCTGTGCTGATGGAAACACCTGCACGAGGTATGTGCCTGTGAGGTGCTTTGTGCCATAAAGGACCTTCAGTGCAGGGGAGATTGCACTGCACTGAATGTTAAGCAGCTAAAACACTCCCTGACAAACTGACTGTGCAATGAAGTGGGAAGCTGGAACTCAGGTGTGCACAATGTAAGGGAATAGTCCCAGGTGAATCTTGTGTGGTGCCTGTGGTAAAGAGCTCTCTGCAGCCAAGCTACAGTTCAGAATCTGCTGCCAAACACAACAGAAAACTGATTAGTGTTTGGATTTCTATAGTGTCTGCGTTCTGCAGCTTTTGTGGTTCATCTGCATATGTTTTTTTTTCAGTTTCAACCTCCAGAACTGTAGCCCACAGCACCTGTTAGTTATCAAATTGAGGGCATGTGCCATAAATAAAAAGGAAGAACTAAATGTGGTTTATATAAACCAGATGAGTAACAATTAATGAGATAATCTTAATAGAAACAGTATTTATTTCCTTTAGTAGAAGTGTACTTGTAATGCATCATCCATTGCAGGGGTGTCTCTTTGGATAGGCTTTATTCTGTGTGATAGATTCCTGTACTCCCTACAGGATGAACAAACAGAGTGTCCCATGGAATTTTCTTTTTTCAAATAACAGTTATGAACTGCCCTTAAGGTGGCATTGCTTCAGAAAGAAAGGTAATACTGCAAAAATGCTGACTGCAGAGGCATGGTTACTAGGAAATATCTAGGATAATCAACACAAACAGTTCTGGCTCCTGGCCTGATCAAGCAGGAAGGAGTAGAAAGGGCTTGAGCTGGCACTGCCGTTGAAAGGACCAGTGAAACCATGGCTTAACTTATGGCTTTTGTAGTGCAAGGAGTGTTCTCCTCTTTTTTTTTTCTTAAAAAAACTAAAAGAGACACTGGTATGTTTTTCTTTCCCATCTCTCAGGGCGGGTAAGCTGCATGCAGCCCTCAGGTACATGGCTTCTTTCCTTTAGGCTCTGTGATGCCTTTCTCTCCTGGAGAATCTGTCTGGGACCATTTTTACATCACCTGGTTGCTTTGTCCTTTTCCTTTGCTCTCCCAAATATTTTCCATATTTGGGGATCTCTGACTTGTGCTTCCTCCTCCCCTCCTGTCAGGCCCCGAGCACAGGCAGTTTCAGATGAGCTGTTCTTTATTTCCAGCTGCTTTATAGGTCTTCTGCTTTGTCTTCTCATGAAAGGTCTGTGTGCCAGCTGTAGCAACAGCTGAAAACAAGGAAAAATCATCACTCTGCAACTAACTTATTTCTCAGTGGACAGTCAGCCAGTTCTTGTAGGGCTGTGAGTGGTCAATGATCTGCAGCTGAAGAACTTTCCAGACCTCAAAGTATTTCCTTATATAACATTTCACTGTCAGAAGTGTAAGGTTGCATTCACGAGTGGATTTGTGTTTCTCTCTTGTTGCGAGGGGGAGGGAATACGTGCTCAGATGTGTTAGAGGAACAAATCTGATTTGGTGGAAAGGGCAGGCACAGAGCTTGCTTATGGTTGGAATGTAGTTATTGCATGTGAACATGATTTGGAAAGAACCAAATGTTTAACACAGCGCTGACCGCGGGGTTCGTTGGTGTAGATCAGTTTTGTGATTAAAGTCTGCTAAAAGAGCAAACCAGCAGTTCTGCTAAACTGAGTTGCAGACTCTTCTTATTAGTTTCATACTTCCTTCTGTCCTTGAAATCTTTAGAGAATATCTTTTAGATTAATCAGAGCCTGCTTTGTCTTCATGTTTTCCTTTGCATTCTGACCCTGTCTCTTGGTCTCAAATTAAGTGGTTGAATGGTATATAATGGAACTAGAATGCAACTAAGTGGAAGTTAAATGTTACATATGCTTTTCCTCCTTTTCAGTGTCAAATAGTCAGTGTCTGGATATAAGGCAGATTTTTAGGGGCCTTGAAATATTCTTTTCCCAAGTGAGACAATTACCAATAGAGCGCCTGATAACTGTTTCCCCTGGAACCCTTCACTGTGACATGGTTGGACTTGGGGATCTTAGAAGTTGTTTCCACCCTAAATGATTTGATGATTCTAAAGTCTGGGCATTGTATCTCATTGAAAGTAATCTAACTCTGTGCAGGACCAATGGGAAATCAAATGAAAAAAAAGGGTAGATTTTTTGCTACTTGCAAAGCTGGATGATGTTATCTGGTGCTCCTTCCTGACAGAGATTCTTTCTCTTGTTTGTCAGTGGCCAAAAGGATTCAGGAACATCATCCCTGAGAAGTCTGTGCCCTGCCTTGAATGGTGAGTCCTGAGCTTGTCTCTCCATAAGGTGTTCCCTAAGGATCCAGTCTGAAACATGATCCAGCAGAGGCCAAATGAATCAAATACATGACCTCCTTCCCGCTGTATTAACTCACTACCATTTTCTTTTTATTAAAGAAATAGAAATAACTCTTATTGTTTGGTGGCTGCCATCCAAAGTGATGGTAGTGTTCTTACTGTGGCACCATAACATCATACCACAAAAAAGCTTTTATTTCAGAATAATTATTTGACTTTGGTGTTGTAGTCCTTGTAGCTGGATATCCCTTTTCATATGCTGATATGCTGTTCCTGTTTAATAGCAATTTGTTCTGAAGCTGCTCACACGCCTGCAGGGCTGACTACAAGGAATTCAGCTCACACTTTGGTTTCTACACCTTAAAATTATGATGTGGAAAAGCGGTTTGCAAAATGTAAAGCATTCAGAATGCTCTGTGCAGTTTCACAGGAGAAGCCAAGGGACTTTGGGAAATCTAGCCTTTGATTTGTGTGGTACAATACGTTTGAGTCAGGCTATTAAAGTCCGTGTGTGCCTCAGTGTATTCGGGGTCACTTCAGGATCACTCAAGTCAACTAAATGCACAACCTGCAAGTGATCAGATCAGGTCACCCGTGACCACACAGCTCGGTCGTGGTTTTGTAGCTCAAAATAACGCTCCTTGCTTTCGCACGGTGCCTCAAGTTAACAGCTGCTTGTGCTAACAGCCTGTGAACCTGCACTGCTTCTCAGGCCTTCAGCACTAACCCCTGGATATTAAAAACATTAATATGCGGCAGGTTAGTGTTGGGCTTTGGGAGATCTCAGCTCTCTGGGTCAGGTCTTAGTGCTTGTGTTGCCTTGCACAGGAATTTGTGCAGTTGAATTATCTCTGTTATATTTTGTAAGTCCCCAAAAGCAGGTAACTAAAGACAGCTCAGGGGGCAGCTAAGTTAGTGGGGTTTTGAGAGTGTTTTGAGATTCTCATGTCAGCATGCTGGTGCCTGCAGCTGGAGCCTCTAGAAACGGTCATGGCTCATAGGGGCTTGTCTGTGAGCAAGACGGAATAAAAATAAGGATATTAGGTGTCCAAAGGAGCCAGCGAAGATGGTGAAGGGCGTGGAGGGAAAGCGCTGTGAGGAGCGGCTGAGGGCACTTGGTGTGTTCAGCTGGAGCAGACTGGGGTCAGACCTCACCGGGCTCTGCAGCTCCGACCTCTGCTCTGTGTGAGCAGCGACAGCAGCCCCGCGAACGGCCTCAGGTTGTGCCAGGGCAGGGTCGGGTTGGATCTCAGGGAAAGGTTCTGCCCCCAGAGGGTGGTTGGGCACTGCCCAGGCTCCCCAGGGTTTGGGCACTTCCCAAGGCTGCCAGAGCTCCAGGAGGGGTGGGACAGGGTGGGATTGCTGGGGTGTCCTGGGCAGGGCCAGGGGGTGGACTGGACAATCCTTGTGTGTCCCTTCCAGCTCAGCGTATTCTGTGATTCTGGGCTAGAGCTCGCTAACTCCTTACTGTCCAACTGGTAGAAGTTTAGAGGTTAAGCTTGGCTTAAAACTCCTTCCTTAGGGCGGCCCTAACACCTGAGCCGCGCCCCTCAGCGCTGCCCGGGCACCCAGCGGGCAGTGGCCGGCGAGGCTCGGAGCCGCCGTCCCTGTCCCGGTCCCGGTCCCGGTCCCGGTGCGGGGCCAGCCCGGACCCCGCACACCGCCCGCCGCCGCCCCGCCNCGCCGAAGTCATTCCGGGGCTTTGGAGTGCGATTCCCCCCTAAATAGAGAACTGAAGAGCTTAATTGCTGTAGAAAAGGGGGGGAGGGAAGAGAAGGCTGCTAATCAAAACCAAACTCTTTCCTTAGAAAAGACTTTATGCAACTATTTAAAATATGTGCTAGTCTAGGAAAAACAGTAAAATGGAAAGTCAGGGTATCTCGATACCACAGGAAAGAACAGCTTGCCAAGAATATCTCCAGTGTTCCCTCAACCCAAAGGTATCCTGTGTTGCTTTGATTGTCGAGTTTATTTTGTGCTGTCCATCTTCCCGGCTCTGCTTGAAGCAGCAGAGCACCTGGGATAGATTGTGGGCAGCAGAAGGGGGGAAAACATTCCTTTTTTTATCTCATTTTTTTTTTCTTTCTCCTTTTCCTGACAGACCACATTTCAGGATGGGGGTGAAGAGGTAGAAGAGGGAGCTGTCTACAATGTCACCCTTAAAAAAGTGCAGATCCAGCAGGCTGCCAACAAAGGAGCACGGTGGCTGGGGGTAAGTGGGGCTGGCATTTGGGCAGGCTGCTCCTGGACTTCGGAGCCTTCTCCAGGGAGCTGAATTCCACAGGAATTGTTACAATATTAACTTCTTAGCACTGACTGCTCTCATTATTTAAGACAAAACAAAACACTCAAGTATTCTGCTTGGTCATCTGAAATAACACTCTCCTTGTGTTGCCTCTTCCTCTTTTCTTGACCTGCAGAAACAATGTGACCAGTTGTGGCCACGGGTTAGGTGATTCCTGGTGCAGAAGTAAGGATCTTAGGTTATGGCCTGAGAAGTTGAACATTTAACAGTTATTTCAGACTGGACTGTGGCTGTTAGGAACCTGTCTCAGGTCTGCCAAGCAGATAGTCATGATATTTTGACTGATGAAGGTCTCTCAAAACTTCCTCAGAACTTAAGGGAATATAGGTTGGGTCTTATTTTTCTATTGCTTTCTCAGCCAGATGAGAATTTAATTGCATTTCTGCAAGAATTACAGCTCTGTACTGTTTTTCAAAGGTGTCTTCAAAGCAGGAAGGCTGTAAGTGGTAAGTAAAATGAGCTTAAACGCACGTGCAGTCGATCAGACACGCTGCTGAGTGCCTTCACCTTTGTCAGGCCGAGTCCCCAGCTGATATAAAATGTCCTCACTTCACTGGAATCACTGCAGCTCTGGCAGTTTGAGCCAGATCTTCAGGAGGTGCCTCTAACTTTCACAGTATTCTGATATGTGTATGTTTTCTGTGGGATCAAAGGCAATAAAATAAGAGGTTGGTTTGATGTGGTATCCAGATATGTATTTTAAAACTGCACTGAGATTTATATCCAGTAATTTTCTTGTGGGGTTCTGTGACATGAAGCAATACAGCAGTGCTGCAACCACAGTCAAGAAAAATAAGCAAATTCTGTCCTGCAGACAGATAGTGCTTAGAATCTCCCCTTCCCTTGTTCCCAAGAAGATCACAGAGTTCTAATCAGAACAGATAATTTCAAACCTGCTTCCTTTGAGTGGCAGATTTCCCATCTCTGCCTCCTGCTTTTACCAGGAAAAATACTACAAAGTACATTTGAGCTCCTGTAACTTTCCCAGATGGTGGTTTCGTGTAAGAGGTGGAGTTCATTTTGAGTGTGTCTGTGTCCTACAGGCATGGTTTAGAAAAGCAGATTTTTTTTCCTGTTTGGGCTGTGCTGCTCCCTGTGTGTGGAAGGAGTTTG
Source organism: Neodrepanis coruscans (assembly GCA_013400695.1). Lineage (NCBI taxonomy): Eukaryota > Metazoa > Chordata > Aves > Passeriformes > Philepittidae > Neodrepanis > Neodrepanis coruscans. The sequence goes on along the minus strand of VYZS01086750.1, from coordinate 15,401 downwards.
CCAGGCCTTGGTCATGGTCTCAAAGGAGGAGTTCCTGAGGGTGTCAGACAGCTGATGGTGCAGGAGGTCCTTCACAGGAGGACCAGGGACTGCAAGGTCAGGGCAGTGACTCTGCTTTCTGTGGCTGGTGTTAGTTTTTTCAGGTCAGAATCAAGCCCTGTTTGTGGGGAAGGAGGCTCTGTGTCACAAATCCACACCTGGTGGGGCAGAAATCAGTGCAAAAAATAAAAAACCCACGCATATTATTTAATCATATTTTGAAACATATAGGCTGCTTGTTTCCCTTAAGCTCTTCAGAACATAAAATATGTTAAGCTCTTCTTGTGATCTTGTTTTATTAATGGCTTTTTTGTGGTCCTAAAATCAATAAATAGCCTCTAACCTAGAGCATTATTTATGAATAGCCATCCCTGCCCCCAGCAGTTTGGCCTTGAAAAGCCTAATTGTCTCTTTTAAAATCACCATCAGGTGACTTTTTTTTTTTATCTGGAACTTTCAGGGGTTTATGATATTTTTTGTTCTATGCTTTGAAATTCGTAGCACTAAATTAACAAACTGTTGGATTTATCAGTGTTGGACTTAATTTTTTTGATGGTGCTCAGAGTCAGGCTTAGGTTGAAGACTCAAGGTCAGCTGAAGAGTGAGAACAACCATTTGTACATCAGCAAGTATTGAGTAACAAACATAGTAACTCTCCTATTGATTATGTGCACGCCTGGATTTACTTTTTTAAAAATTACTGTGGGTTTGTGACCTATAAAGGGCTACTTCAGCAGTCTGATGTTCTCTGAGACACTGAGCTTCTGGTTTGTTGGTGCAGGTCAAGTCTAATAAACCTTTCTTCAAGTTCTCCATCCTAAGAACCCATCCAGGGTAAATGAGTGGTTGGCCTTGTTATGAGAGAATGTTCTGTTTAAAGGCCAATCATAAGATTTCAGCTTAAGCACCATAACCACTTGCCTGTTTAAATGCAGAAATGTCTGCCTTGTGTTTCACATGTCTGCAGTTAATAAAAAGACACACAGACTGTGACTTAGACAGACATCAGCAGCTCCATAACTTTCAGAAGTGTCAAGCTTTTGGATAAGCTTTAAATGTAGTATTAGACATCAAAGGATGCCAATAATAGCCACTGCTTTTGTCACAAATACTGAGTCACTAAATATTTAGTGAAGCTTAAGACTTTAGGCACTGTAGTGTTAGGGAATATTAAAAGCCCTGGTAGGAGCTTGGTGTTGTGAGAGATGCTGCACAAAAGCACTATTTTGGCTAAAAAAGAACTTACAGATGTGATGTTTAAAGAGGGTTGCCTGTACACACGTGTTTTCTCAGCTGATGATTGGTTCCAAAACTTCTGGAAATACTGGGAGGGAATCCCTCCCAAAGGTGATAGGTTCAAGCAGAGAAAGCATGAAGGCTTTTGTTTTGAAAGCAAAGTGGGTTTGGTTTTCTCCAGAGAGGTCTCTGGTTGAGAGGTCTCCAGGGTCCTGAGAGAGGAACAAGCCACAAAAGCCATGGAAGCCGAGATGCTTGGCCTGACTTCTTTGTGAGGTGAGAGGATGGAGAAGTCGAAATTTGTCGAGGTGGATGGGATGGTGTGCTCCAAAAAGGGGATGAGGAGGATGTTTTCTGCAGCAGGATTTTGGGTGGCATTACATCAGCCTAGAGGAAGAGCCATATCAATAACTGGAGTGGAAGGTTTGAAAGTACAGCAAGGAATTTGAATGATGTGGCTAGAAGGAGAAGGTTGTGTTTTAAAACTGTGACAACAAGAACCTGGAAAATGGGATCCAGTTCCCTCTGAGGATCCTGCATGTCCGACAGGGTGGTGCTGTTGTCCCTGAATAAAGGGGCAACAGAACAGAAGAGACAGGTGAAAAGTTCAGGGTTCTGTGGGGGTTTTTGGTCTCGAATTGACAGCCAGGTCCCAGTGAACTGAAACAAGACAAGCTGAGTTGTACCATAGCCAGAAGGAGATAAGAACAGCAGTGTCTGTAAAAGCAGATCAGCTGCTAAATACCTGGATTTCTGTGTCCAGGAGCAATGTGCTGACAGAGTAGGAATGGCGATGGAGAGTGAGCTCCAGTCAATGATCTGTTGTAAACACAAACTGAGAAGTAAACAGCTGGAAAGAGAGTGGAAAAAGCCGTGGATAGGGAAGTAAGTGGAGAGATGGGGGGAACTGGAGGAGGGGGAAGAGTGGTGTAGGAAGAATAGAGGCATGGATGTGGTGTGGGCAGATGGACAAGAAGGTGGCTAAAATAAAAGCAAACGAGGTTCTAGAAGCTGTGAAGTGACTGTTGTTAACCTGCTGGAGTGCTTTATCTCGCCTTTCCAGAAATTAGGGAGGAGTGGGCGACTGCCTTGCAGCCCTTGGAGTCTGAGGGAAGCAGTGAGGAATGAGCCTCTGAGACAGGAGGGGCTCCCTAAAGCCTGCAAATGTTTTTCCTGTCAGAGCCCTGTATCCGGGAAGGAGGGAGGAAGAGACTTACAATCTGCCCCTGGAGTATTCAGTGGGGCAGGTCACAGGAACTGCAGCCAGGAACAGGAGTTCTCCCAAACCTCTCTGCTGTTTTTCCACATCTTAAGTGATTGCTGAGCTTTCAGAGCCTATCCTCACACATCACATTTATTGCTTTACTGATGAATGACACAGACTCCTCTTCCTCTGAGTCTGAAATGTGCAGATAACAGAGGAGTACTCTGCTCCCTCATGGCTGGCCAGCCTGCCTGGCTTTATTAGCCATTGTATACACAATTTTTCTTTCAGCTTTCTCTTTTTGGCCACAGCTGAACTTCTGGCTCTGGAGTTTGTTCAGGCAGAGGTTACTTGTCTCAAGGTGTCGTTAGTGCTGTAACATTGGGTGTACTGCAGAACATGTTCTTCCAAAATTCTAAATTAACTGCTGCAGGAGGGTGCTTTTTCAGTACCTTAAAAATGCTGAAAGGGGAAAAAGCTGAAAAGTACCGAATCTATCATCAAATATTTGTGTGTTTTCTTAACACTGATATTATTTGATAATTACCTTTCTTGGGAATTTTGTGGTGTTTTAAAAATAAATTTTGTGTGATTGTCTCATGCTGAAAACTGCATATAACCACAAATTTGGCTTCTAAACCCCTCTACGGTCACATACGTTGGCAGGAAACTTGTGTTGGAGAGTTCAGTCAGAAAAACATTACAAAAACTCGTGTCTAACTAATCTGTATCCCAGTTAGGACTTGGGACACAACTCTCTCTCTGGCTGGAACAATATGTCAGAAAAGAAGCTCTAGTTTGGATTCATTTCTTTCCAACACAGACCTCCTAAGTATGGGTTGAGATTTAAATGGTGCCTGGATTCATCAACATTTTAGGAACGGGCAAACCTCAAATGGTCTTTGAGCCTGCTCCTGCCCTCCCATGTGCCCTTCTGAGCCAGCCCTGTGATTTCTTTTTTGTCTTTCTCCTAGATCCCAGATGTTCTGGTTGAGTGTAGTTTCCTGTGGAAGCAGCAGGCCAGGGCTTGGCTGATCATTGTCCTTGCTGCAGCTGATCTAAAGCATGTGTTGGTCCCTTTTGGCTGCATCAGGCTCTTTAATCAGGTTCCTCCAGCCTGTCCTGGCCGCCCAGGCTGAGGCCAGGGTGTAGTTCTGGCTGTTTGTTTGGCAGAAGCAGAAAAGCAGCTCCCAGGGAGCTGACAGGCTCCCTGTGGAAACTGAGTTGTGCTATTGTCCACTCCAGATTCTCTGGGGAACTGTCTTGGAGAAGGAAGAAAGATGGGATGTGCTCACACTGGTTTTGCATGAGGGAAAATGCCTGTGAAGTGCTGGAGACCCACAAGGTAGATGTACACAAAGAGGGAATTGGATGATTTTACCTGTGGACAGGCACACAGTTATCCAAAAGAAAGCTTTGGCATCTCAGTCAGCTTGTCTTTGGGTTTGGAGTAGGCTCTTTCCTCCTGTCCTTCCTTCAGTTGTGGACATAATAGTCCCACAGTGTCGTAGTCCTTATTAATGACTTCTCATGGAATATTTTTCTCCTTACTTCTCAGTTCAGGCACAAATCTCTGCTCCAGGGATATCCTAAGTAGCACTCTTGGATGCAGTCATCAGCTGGATAATAGAGGCTGTGTGTGCAACACACACTCAGAAATGGAAACTGAGCCTATTAAGAGTTTTAAAATGGAAGCCTGAAAGATTACTGTCCATTACTTTCCAGTTCCAAATCCAAAATGCATAATTAGAAGGATAACTGGCTTTGCAGCACGGTGTCATACTCTCAGTTGAGTTTAAAACCTCTCATTCCAAGCTGTCAGAGCGTGACAGGGTGGCAGTGCTTTCATCTTGTGGTGTTATTAAGAGGGAACTAAGGGATGGGTACTCCAGCAGGGCCAGGTGAAAACAGGGACACAGACACAGCCTCCCTCCCTGGGGGCTGTGCAGAGGCATCTCCTGCTAATGATCCTTAAGTGCAATAACAAGAGCTGAGGGAGCCTCTTGAGCAGGAGTTGTTGGAGTCTGTTCTGTCACTGCACTGATTTTGTGTATCTGCATTTTGGAAGTCTCACAGCCTTTGCTTATGGACAAAGACTTGCCCTTGGCACCCTTTGAGTTTACCTGGGACGTGGAGGAGCATCATGACATCCTGTGCTGTCACTGCTCTCCACTGGGAGTTCCTCTGACAGCCAGGGTTTTTAAACTCCTTGGATGGCAGAGGTTCTCCCTGAATTCAGCACCTTCAGTGTCCTGCTGCTGACATCACTGAATATTCTCTTGCTTGCTTTTTCAGGAAGCAGAGCGTGAAAGGAATAATGCAAACCTCAGCTCTCTCAGCAAAAGGACGTGGTCCTTTCCTTCTCAATTCTAGATGTAGGTCACTTGTTGGGATGAAGAGCAGCTGGCAAGGAATGTGGCTATGTGTCACTGGAAAGCCTGGGAGAAGTGTGTGTGAACTGGGCTGAGATGCTGTGCAGAGAACAGCCCTGGAGAAACCATTAGTTTTACAGTTTGGGTTTTGATGTTTTCATTTAAGGAACAGGCTGAAGCATTGCAAGCATGTTAGTCATGCTTGGATTTAAATTTAACCTTGGTAAAGCTAATTAAAAATATGTGTGTAAATGCATGCTTTGAACTTGCATCTTTTACTACTCCTGTAGGAATCTGTTTTCTAAATATATAATTTCCTTTAGCCTGCACTGTAAGGGGGTGCAGCTGTGTGAAGAAAGGAGCACAAAGTGGTGACTTGGCTCCTTGAAAAAAATCAGGTTGTTTTGTGTGAAGGGGATAAATAAACAGTGACTTAAATAAACACTAACACCCAAACTAATCTAATGTTTCATTGTTAATACCTCAGTAACCTGTAAAACATTATTAATGTAAAACATTCCTGAAGGGAATTGGGACCTCATTCCTAAAGGGTTGAACAGCTGACCAGGAGTTGTCTCCATCAGTAATCACAGTCTCTGCTCCTGTAGTCTTTCAGAACTACTCTTGCCCTTGATTCACCCCCAAAAGCTCAGCTATAAAGTCTGTGTCAGGTTTTCACACCTTCTGAAGTAAGGATTTTATTGAGATGTATGAGGATGTGGGTTTCTTTTTAGTTTTGATTTTTTTTTAATGTAAAGTTTTAAAGCTGTAGTGAGGAATTCTGTGTTTTGGACATGGAAATCCTTGTACCTTGGACCAGACTGAACTCATGTTAACTCCTGCTGCACTGTAGTTCAGTTCAGCACCATGTCACCAATAGGTGACACTTTAGGGACTGGAAGGAAAGTAAAAACATACCCAAGTGAAATGATAAGGGTCTTTTATTCTTAAAGCATTGTTCATCCAAATAACTTTCAATGCAAAGCCTACACATTTTCAGGCTATGTCAGGTATGCTGTGATGTAACATAGCACAAAAATGTGATTTGGGTGGGGATTAAAATTCAGTGCTGTGGCCTTGACCTTTGGTAGATACCCCTTTATTTGGGGAGAGGAGGAAAAAGTGTTCCTGAGACAATGGACTTTAAAAAGGCTATTTTTTCGAGGCTGCTGAAGGGTTGGAAGCATTAAAAAAGAACTCAGGAGGAGACAGATTAGCTGTCAGAGCTGTGTGGTAATATTTATTTGGTGGCTTCATAGTGTTATCACATGGATATCTTCTCCACATGTGACATACATGCTGCAAGGAGCAGCTGCTTAACAAGGCACAGCAGCACCTGGAAACAATTTAGGAGCAGAAGTGAATTAGTTAAAGCCACCTGGGGGGGAAGAGCTGGACATCTGAGGGTCCAGAGCATTTGCCCACTGTGATCCTGTTGTGAAAGCAAGCTGGAGTGTGGGAATGAGGAGAAGTTTAGGAAATGCTGTTAAGGAAATGGCTGTAGCACCTCACTCATTCCTGGTGCTTGTTTCCTCATCTCAAAGATCAGAGAACCAGAAAAGAGATCCACAGATGAGAAAGGGTTTGGAGACACCGGAAAGGTGAGGACTCTTAAATTTGTGTCTTGGTGCAACTAGAGCTGATGTGCAGGTTTAACAGTAAATCCTCACAGGATTGAGGCTCTGTTCTGGCAGTGAATAGCAGGATTTAGTAAAAGTGTTTAGAACAGTGAGTGGAGAAGGGACACGTTATCTCCAGGGACTGTTTGGTGGTTTTGAAAGCAAGGGGGAGAAAGAAATGAGTAATTTTACGTTGCGTGGAATTGCTGAAGGGATTTGCCACTGGAAGAAGTAGTAGAGTCCAACTGAGTGTAGGAGAATTCAGAAAGGATTGGACATTTATATATATAAGATTCAAAACAAAAACTGTTAATTTTTGTGATTTAGGTATAAAACAAACATGTCCTGCAGTTGAGAAGGTTCTTTTCCTCTAGACTGGTTATTCTAAGTGTTAGGAGTGTTATTTCTTCACCTTCCTCTACAGCATCTGGCCATTATCAGAGGGGGAAAACTCTGGTTTGGTTTAAAATGGCAATTATTATGTGTGGCTGTTCAGAAAGTTCTGGTTTCAATTTGTTTGCAGCAAATATTTAATGAGGTGGAATAAGATTGAACACAGGCACTTATTAAAAGAATCACAAGAACTTTCATGTCCAGGAGATGTCAGGGCCAAATTGTGACACTGTATGGGAGTTTGGAGTGGGCTGGTTTTCCAGCAGCCCTGCAGCCTCCTCCTGGTCAGTGAGAACTCTGGGTGCTCAGATCCTGCTTTTGTTTTGTGTGTGTGTAAAGGAAAATTTTGCATCCTTGCTGTTCTAGCTTCTGCAAATGTAGGAGTTGTGTGGGTTGCCCTTTGCTTTACCCCATTCAGCTTCATAATAGCTGCTTTAAAAATAAGGCAGCTCTAGCAGAGCATGGCACTCTACATGTGGTCTCATCAGACTTTTTATGCAGTGGAAGAATAATGTCCTTTGACTTGCTTTGGTGCCCTTTATTTATACTTTGCAGGATTGTTTGCTTTTTGTTGCCTCTTCCAAGCCTTGTGCTGAAAGATTTAATGTTCTGCCTCCTCTGACCCTTCAGGTCTTCTCTCTGATCTGTGTGTCACCGTGTGACCTTTGAGGGTAGGACTTGCAACAGACTTTTTGTTGCTGGCCTCTTCCTTTACCTACATTTAGTTGCACAAGAACAGCTGGACCCATCACAGCTCCCCTTTAACAGCTCTGGCAATCAAACGGGATTTTGGCAGCCTCTGCCTTAGGTGTGAAGCTTTGTGCTGCTCTGCGTGGTAGCACTCATGAACCTGTGGCTCTGCAGGCTCCTGGGTTACAGCCTGATGGAGTTCTGCCTTGTTCCTCTCTGCCCCCTGCTTGGATGTCCCACACGTGGCTGTGGACACCAGCCAGCAGCGCTGCTGCTGGGCCACCATGGCACTGATGAGGTGTGGGCATTTAAAATGCTTTTGTAGAGTGATCCTGTTATTCTGTTCTGTTATTTCATCTATTTTTCGTCTATATTCTTCCCACCTTTTTAGTCTGAAAGCAGTTTAAAGGATTATTTTCTTTTCCCCTCCCACCCTTCAGCTGCTTTGTACAGCTGCCTTTCTCCATGTGGAGACTCAACCTTTCTCCCAGTCAGTAGCTGTTCATTCCTTTCTGGGGACTCCACAGGCTCCTTGTGCCAGTAAAACAACGTGTTTTTATTATAAATTGGCATTTTCTATTGAAGGATCCCGGAATGAATGAACAATATGGGATGACTGAATGCTTTGAGATGTGTTCATAGCTCTTGGCCTTCGAACTGCAGACTTGTGGTAGATCTCATTTGGCTTCCAGAGCTCAGTGGCTCCTTCTGACTCTTAAAAATCAATGATCTAAACTTGTATCTGTATGTCCTGAAGCAGAAATAAACCATCCAGTTAGAGCTGTCAAGGGGTTTATTCCCTCCTATATATAGTTTGTGCCTCACATAAGCTTGCATGCATTGAATATATTGAGTTTCTGTTGTGACTTGAATCAAGAGCAGGATGTCCTTCACTTGTATGGAGTATTTCTCCCCTTGTCAGATGAGGTTCATAAACATTTCAGAGCTGTGTTGGGATGCAAACAAGCCATTACACCCTTATGGATTAACTGTTGTGTTCAGTGCAAAAGAGATGAATTAGCCTAATGCTCCTGAGGTACATTTGGAACCTGGTTTAAATCCTCTATGCAAATGCAGCAAGAAAATGATTATGAGGATATGCCTACACTTCTGTTTGCTGGGTTTGCAGTAATCTCTGGCTCTACCTGTGGTGCATTTTGTATTTTTAGAGTGGAAACCCTTCAGGGCAGGGACGGTGTCTTCTGTTGGAGATGCCATTGTGCTGCTGTTGGAAATGTCCCATAAGTAACAACAGCTCGTGTTTCCTTTGGAAGGCAGGTCCTGGGCCTTTGCATTCCTCCCATGGAGTGCCTGGGATTGATTCTGGCTGTGCTCTGGGCTGCTGGCTCCCTGGAGCAGACAAAATGTGAATGAACTCTTGCACACTTACTTAAAGCACGAGGCTTGCATTCTTCCTGCAAAAACAGGCACTTTGTTCAGGAAAACATCAGGTGGTCATGAAGTTAGAACTGGACAGAGAAGAGCAGAGCTCTGCTGTTAACTCCTGATGGGTGATTAAACAGCAAACCCCCCAAAAAAAGAAGAAAGATCAGAAGAGTGAACAGCTAACATTGGACAATTTCTGTTTTATCTGACATTTTTTGCTCTTTCTTCCCCCTTTACTTGTAAGCTGTAGTTACTTTGCATTCTGACTCAGTACTTCCACATAATTAGGTGTTTTGATGTGCATCCATTGCCCAAGGATTTCAGTCCAAGTGCAAAGCAGCATTCTTAAACCAAAGCACAGATACCTGCAGTGGGCTCAGGGCCAGCTCACGCTGTTTCTGCCCCAGACAGAAGGGGTAAGGGTAGGTAGTAGTAATGCTGTAGGTAGAGGAGGAGTCAGTAGTTTGTGTAGGTAAGCAGTGTGTTTGGCTGTCTGTGTTTGTCATACAAAGTGCAGGATTTACCATAGGGAAGATCCCTGTGGAATTGGGACAGGGATGTTGCCATCCAGGTGTGGTCAGACACTCCCTGTCTGTGTGTGTGTGTGCAGGAGAAGAGGTTCCATAGTCAATCCCCTGTGATGTCTAGATAATACAGGAAAAATGCAGTTTGGCCTGGACTGATGGTTGGATTAGTGTTTTTGGGCTCTTTCAGCACGTAAATAAATGTTCAAGCTGCTAACACTTAATATTAGGAAACATTAGCTTACTAGTACTGCTTTTTCTACTCAGACCCCACCCTGGAGAGGTCCCTTAGTTTCAAAACAAAGGGTAGTAAAAGGCACAGCCATGGAAATTAAGTTTATAGCTCAGTTTAGGTACGTAAAAGTGGTTACTTACTGCTAACCTCTTTCTTTTATAAAATATTTAAAAAGCTTGGCATTAGAGATTGCTCACTATAATTATAATGAAGCATGTAACAGCATTTCTTGGATATTTGTTGTGCTACCAAAATAACTTATTTCAAGTTCAGTTTATTTTAAAAGCTGGATCAGTCTTCTGCTGTTTTCTGCCAGAATGTGTTTAATCTCCCTGTACCTACAGTTTTAATTTCAGTCTATTCATACTGTTAAAAATCTATCACTCCTGCCTTGGTGTTCACACCGAGTACAGCAGCAGTTTTCAGATTTCCTGACTCTGTAAAAAATTAATTTCTGTGAACGTGAACTGTCTGAGCAAGCTTTACAGTGTGAAAGAAGAGACAGCAATCCAATGAGGATGAATAAAAGCATTTTGCATTATGTAATATGCATTCATGCTACTATTATGCAAGAGAATTATTACTTGTGCCACCCTTAAACCCACTTTGAGCTTAGCACTGTTGCTTGCTGTCTCATACAGGACCTTCTTTGTTTCTACTGACGGAGCAGAAAGTGGTGATGAGCTCCACAATTAATTTAAATTACATTTCTGGAAGGAGTCAAACACAGTGCTACTTTTCACAGGGCAATTATACTGTTGGTAGTCAAAAATCATGATACCATATGAAATGTTAGTGGCAATGCCAGTCATCCCTTCTCTTTGCTACACTTGGTGATTATTAAAAAATGACAGCATATTTTGGCATTTTCCATGAAAGAAATGTGGCAAATGGCTTTACTGAGCAGTGTTTCACAAACAGAATTTCTGTAATAGCTTTGCTCTGGTATTTCTTAGGGTAGGCATAGAGTTGTTGTCATTTTTAACGTCCAGGCTGCTTAGAAATATGTATACAAATACAGAATCTGCTGTGCTGTGAGCTTGGCCCTCAGAATTGCTCACTTGGAAGGTGGCACTGTACCTCTCCCTGTAATCTGTAATCTCAATCATTGACAGCTGTCTCAGAGGCAAGTGAAATGTCTGAGCTGTCTGCCCCCTTTTAGAGCCTCTTCTCCCTGCCCAGCGCCCCTTCCTTTCTCCCCTGGGGTTCCTGGGTGCTTGGGCACCCAGACTGGGGGCAGTGGGAGTGTGGGGAGCCCTTATCCTCTCAGCAGGAACAGTAATTGCTGTTTGCAGGGGAGCTGCCCCAGCTGCCTGTTTCTCCCTCCTTAGGGACCCTCTGCAATCCGTACCTGGAAAAGCTTTTGTTCGTTTTGACAGTTAATCGCAGGTTGTTTTGTGCAGGTCCAAAGAGACTTTGTAGAGCTGTTCCCTCATGGAGACACTGTAACAATTCCTTCGGGTCCAGAAAGTCAAAGTATTTTATAAAATGAGCTGGTTTTACTGCCAAAAGGGGCAGTAAAACCCATTTCCTTGCCTTCATCCTGGTGCCTTGCTCACTTAGCCCTTTATTATTTTCAGTATTTATTTCCTGCTGGGTTTGGTGACTGGGTATTTTGGTGTTCCTGTGTGCTGAAGACAGGAGGATTCTGAGTTTTACATATAATTTTTCTCTAACACAGAAGGGTTTTGGGAAGACACTTAATATGGGGTGCATTAATTTGCTGGATTAGAAGCATCTTTCTAGTAAATGTCATTTGATGACCAACATTCCTCCAAAAACTAAGATGCACGTGACTAAGAGTCTCTTACTTGACTTTCTGGTTTCTTCTTCTCGTTCTTCTGTTTTAAATTAGGAACTGGCTAAGCCTTAGTGTCCAGTCAAAACCAGCACAAGGATTATTTTGTAATACTGACATGTTATGAAAATAATACATCCCTGGCATGTTTAAGGGTTGTGGTAAGCTATAGAGCTGTGAAACACAATAAACAAAACCGAAAAGGGTTTCAGTGATGTGATTTTTCAGGTTCATTTGACTCGGTGAGGACTCTGTCAGACAAGAGGAGAGGGTGAGAGGGCTCGTCTGGGTTTAGTTAAAAGTCTTTGTAGGAAGGGGGTGGGAGTCAGGATGAGAAGGAACTTTCTGTAAGTGGGAAGCAATGAGCAGGTAAGTGCATAAATCATACAAGACAAACATGGGGATTTGGAGCTGTTCGGGAGATTCTTGGTCTCTGTAAAAGGCTTGTGTGCTGCACAGGGAATCTCTTGGAGGACTTGATTCTCACTGAATAATACAGCTACATTCCTTTGCACAGATGCTTCTAAGTGGGTAAATTCAGAGCAGGAATTTCCCTGTTCCCATGGCTGGATAAGCTGCAGCATTTGTAAGAGCTGCACAATGCCATTTTAACCTAGCCCTCTTTGAAGAGTCAGTCTCTTAATGCACTTGCTAAAACTCCTTTAGATGCACACAGGGAGAGGTGATGTGTAAATTAGGCTTCTTTACTTCTGCTTTGATTCATTTAGAGCTCGTCTCACATAATTCACCGATAGCCAAATGAGGCTCGATTTGCATCCTTCAGAAGGTGTGAGAATGCACAGCTCAGCACCGTGGAATGTCACCTATTTTCCCCAGAGTGGCTTTAAGGAGCTGCAAGGTGCCAGAGTGAAAGGGTTCTAACTGAGCAACAGCAGTTGTGTAAGAGGCTTTTTATTCCTTTTCCTTTTTCCCCCTCTTAAATCTTCCCCGCAGCTTTTGTCGCTGTTTGCCAGCGCTTCAGACAGATACCAGCCAGGCTGTGAGCTCTGAAGGGAAAACCAGAATGCCTTTTGTGCAATCATCATGGAATTAATTGGTCCTGGAAGCTCTGGGCTGCTGCCAAGAATGGTTATTTATGTGGTAAGAAAGGAAAGGAAAAGGGCGGAGCTTTGGAAATCCAGGAATACCCCTTGTTGTGGGAGCAGAGGAAAGAGCTCATCCAGTTATTTGGGCTTCTGAGTTTGGTGCAGTCAACATGCAGAATTCTCATTTTTCCTTTTTCATCAGTATCCAGAATGGTGAATTGGGAGTTGGGGAAGTGGAGAGGGCTCTGGAGGCATTTTATTTCATTTCTTTCCAAGTGCATTGTAGGAAAAAGGCAAATCTGCCCTGCAAGGGCTGCACTGCAAGCCACGCTCTCCTCGGCTGGAAGTTCTGCTTCAGATCCAGTGTGTTATCTCATACAAATTGTTTTCCAAGCTGGAAGTTGAGCAGAGCAGAGGACAAGGACAGAGAGAACAGAGTGGGATGCAGAGCTCTTCAGTCCTGCCAGGCTCACAGTGCTGGTGGCAGGAGGGCCTGTCCCAAAAACACTGGAAATTCTTGTGACTTGGTCTGATAAGATTAGTCTGGCCACTGCTATGTGGTATTGTTAGGGCAAAATTACCACTTTTCACAGGGGTTTTTTTTTAATTTGATGGTCATGTGGCTGGTGTTTGAGTCAGTGCAGCATGATTGTCAGCTGCTGTGGCTTCTGTCTGTCAGTACACCTACAGGACAGTCCTGGGAGCAGGCTCAGCTGTGAAGTTCTTTGAGGTCTTTGTTGAATAAGTTGTTAATGTCTTTGCAGTTGTTCTTCAAAAATAGACTCGACTAAAACAACAACTTTTCTGTTCCATCTGTCTTGCTGTTTTGTTTAATGATGTGTGCCTGCCTGTTAAATGAAGGCTGTTTATGTTTTTCTTCTCTCTGACTGGTGTTGTGCTTTTGTGTCTGGAGCTTTTCAAGCTCAATCATTCCAGTATTCAATTTCTTTTTCATGTTTCCCCCCCACACACCCCTTCTCCCAAGGATGAGTGTAGATATTAAACATGAATATTGGAGAGCCTGTGTGTAAGGAAGCAGTATGAAAAAAATAAGATGTTCTTTGTGATTTTAACCTTATTTCTGGTTTCAGAAGGTTTAAGCAGACTCACGTTTAGACAGAGAGTTAAATTCTTGATCAGAGTGCCTTATTTTGAGTTAACTTACAAGTTTCTGTACTTTAGGCATTTTTATTCCAGCATAGGGTGCCTGTCCAGTGAGTTAATAAAAACAGAGTGGAAAACTCTCCATCTGGAAAAGCTGTAAGTTTCAAGGAAAGTGAAAATCATTTAAAAATCTGACAAAATCTGTAAAAATGGAGTATAAGAGTTGGTTAGATGCTCTTTAAAATAACTGCAGAATTTCTGACTAAAACAAGTCTTCAGTGAGAGTGATAATGTTTCAGATGACTGAGCCTGAGAGTATTTGATCTCTCATTTACTTACTGTTCTTCCCCCTTGTTTTAGTATTTTTCTCCTGTCTGCCTAATGAAAAACAATTACATTGATTCTCACTTCGAGAATCTCAACAGATAATATTTGCAGTGGAAAAAACTTGCAGAGCAGTGGGGGTTTTGAATAAAATGGATTGTTTCCAGTGATATTTCTCAAATAATGACTGCAGTTCTGTGTGTCTTTATTTGGGTAGCAGCCTGGTTTTGTACCCATCAGAGAGAGTTAACTTTCCTTTTTATTTTGAGTCTCTGATCCTCCTTTCTAGGGTGTAGCATTAATTTAGGAGATGGTGGAGTTTCTAATTAATTTATAATCCCATTGAAGGTGAACAGGAGGAGGAGGAGGAGGTTTTTCAGCCTGAAGCTCTCCTGTTTCAGCAAGAACTGTGTGTGTAGGTAATGTGTTGTGCTGTATGGCTGTAAGATGATCACCTTGAAAGAGAGTGGGCCCCTCTGAAGGTACAGCATTGCCAAGGGTTAGTAAAGAAGTTGGAATTACTCTAAATCTGTACAGGCACAACCACAGAGAATAAGGATTTGCAAGAATATTTGCAAAGATGTATTTGCAGGGTCAATCTTTCTACATTTGCTTTTTAAAGGTGCTGTCTGCCTTGTAGGAAGCTACTTGCTCATCACTTACACTTGCAGGTTTTCAAGGCTGTAATCTGTTGCCTGAAAACTCAAAGTGAGATTTTAAGAACCATAAATCAGACTATAAAAAAGTCTGTTTACTGCAGAGAACCAAGAAGACGTCGCTGCAGCCCCGTGGTGGTGGGGTTTGCATCCCTTTTGGACTGCTGGACACGGTGCTGAAGGACACCAACAGGAGCTGGAGAGCCTTTCCTTGTTGTTTTGATGCACAAAACAGTGCAAAACCAGTGGCATTTATTGGTGCCCCTGACAGTGGCACCGTGTGTCAGAACTGGCAGAGAGCTTCAGGAGCATCTTTTAATGGCAGTGCCCAGACTGTTCCTCTGAGCAGAGAGCACAAACCCCCGTGAAAACCCGTTTGCCTTTGGGTAGCCTGGCTGTGTCAGTGCAGAGATGGCTCCTTGATTAAATCCAGACTGAGCAGTTTCCTGTTAGCACGAAACTCAGCCCACAAGGTCTTATTCTCAAAGCCTGTTATTGAGCTCGTCTGCCAAGTCCTTTTTCCTTTTAAACTTACGGGCAGGATTGCTAAAATAATACAAATACAAGCAATCCCCAAACTCTCACAATGATTTATGACAGTTCAGTGTTTTGCTGACAAACTCAGTTTTAGATTTTTCAGAGTTCAGGGTTGTTTTTGCTTTGGTGGTTTTTTTTTAGGGGGGTTGTTTCTTTTTAACATTCTCCCAACATGATGTCTTGGGGCAGTTGCAGTGTTGCAATTAATGGAAAATTTTGTGCATGTATCAGTCTTGGA
>VYZS01086747.1:12738-28930 GCA_013400695.1 Neodrepanis coruscans | reverse complement strand
ACTAAAAATGACAGTCTGCTTTGTTTAGGTTTTCCAGTATTGCAGAATTTCTTTAATTAGTTGGATAATTCCCTCCCTACTGTTGCATTTTTACATCCCTAAGGCATCATCATTTTTACATCCCTCTCTGTTCATTTGTGTACTGTCAGGAGATCTTTCTGATTATGAAGTATAATACACAATAAATTGTATTTTATTCCTATTGCAATTACTGCTTCCATCTTGTCAACTTTTAAAAACACAGGGATGTTTCTGTAAGTGCTGCAGTTCCTTGCACTGCTGCAGAGGGGAGGCCCTGCATCCATGGTAACCTGGAATACTTGGCAGACAAGCCAAAGCTGTAAGAAAATGCTCCCAAAACCCAACTGAGAAATGTTGTGGAAACCACGTCTGAGATGTGGTGGACCCCTTTCTAGAAAAGCCCTGCTGTAGAACTCATGTTCCACATTCCACACACTGGATGTGCAAAGTGCTGTGGAAGCTTTCAGCAAGTTCTGTACAAGACATCAGTACTGGCAGACAGCCCAGAGCCCCCCTCACACACAAACAGCATTTCTGTAAAGAGCTTCCCACCTCAAAAAAAAGGAGGTGAGTGCAGGTGAGCTGACACAATAAAGACACCCACTGACTCCAGGAATGTACACAGTTCTGCAGCTTTACCTTGAACTATCCCAGACAAAACTGATTGCCAGGACAGACAATTAAGGCATTTAAAATAAATTCACTTACTCGAGGAAGGTAACCCAGCAATTTCCAGGCATGCTCTTTCAGCAGTTTCTGTCTCTCTTCTTCAATAATTGCACGAATGCTTTCTTCTCTTTTCTTCTCTAACTCTCTTTGTTCAAGTTCATGCTCCTACAATAAACAAGTTTTCCGAAGTTCAGTCTCAGCTCTGTCAACATTTGTTTCCACCACTATCCACCAGAGTATAAAGAGAATTTTTTTTTAGTGGAATAAATTCTGAATTTCCACTTATTAACTCCTGGTCATGGGAAATACTATTGAAAAGGATGGAAAAGTGGATGTTAAAAAAAAAAACACAAAGCACTGTTCAAACAATACATGTTTGGCAACTGTAAAACAATCTCAGACAAAAGAGAAGACTGAAGGGCAGGACCTGGGGTGAGTCTGCTATCCAAGTGTTTGGTCTCATACTAGGAGCTCTTTTGAAGGCAAGTAAGTGTTCAGTTGTGGTTCATTTCTGGCTATCAGACAAGTTCATCTCTTCCTGCCCTCCTGCTCTAATTCAGGAAAAGAAGCAATAAGCATGAATTATCATGCTGATGACTGGAAATCGAAATTCACATTACACATGTGATTTATGACCTATAAATAGGTCTGAAAACCAGTATAGAATTCCATGACTTGCTTTTAGCTTGTAACTTCTCTTGCTCAGATCATGATTCAAGAAACTTAATCTAAAAGCAAGGCTGGGACTTCCCCTCCTCCCATATCATTATCAGCTGATCAAGACATGGAAGTGGACAGGAGTTTTGTCACTGCTCCCCATGGCTGCTGAAGAGACACTTGTGGAGTATGTCATGTACACAGGGGTTCAGGGTTGTTGTTGACCCCAAACTCTTGAGCTACAAAAAAGTTAGCTCTAAAAATACATTTTTCTTGTCAGCAAACCAAAAATAAGAGCCTGCTTCCCCCCTTCATGTTTCTCTGCAATTCCCATCACCTTTCCCTAGTGACACTAGTGATGTCCCTTGAAATGGCAGAAGTATTCCCATATTGGAGCACTGTGGCTCAAACCAAAGGCACAAGTGACACCCTTACTTTGTCTGCAATCCGCTGTTTGCGACGCTCTTCAATAATCTTTTCCACAGCCCTTTTGTGCTCGAGCTGTTTCACTCTGCGTTTCTGAGCATTGAGCTGTTCGATCCGATCCTCCTCTGCCAACTTGGCCAACATCTCCTGCCTGAAGGCTTCCTCCTTTTCTCTCTGAGCTTCTTGTGCTGCTGCCTTCAGAGCAAGTTGCTCATCATACGTTTGCCTTAACTCCAGGTGTTGTCTTATTCTCTTTTCAATTTCTGCCTAGAAAGGAAATTCAGTAAAATGCTGTATTAATGAACATACTTTGAAAAATTCTCAGCAGCAGCAGTCAAGCAACCCAATTTATCTTGGAATAAATTTACTGTTAACTTGTAGCACAACTAACTGGAGCAAATATTCCATATCTGACAATGCCCTCCAGTATTAATTACTTTGGCAAATGTTGCAAGATTCTCAAAATTAAGTCCAAAACAAAAGGAGGTCTTGTTTTTTCCACTAGCTTGAAGTGAATGCACAAGACAGTCATCCTGAACAACTCTCTAAAAACGGCAGTGTTTGGTATCCCAAGGTGTTTGTTTTGTTTGTCACCCAAAGCACAGTAAGACAGACCGTGGCCAGGCCCACAGGAAAAGCAAATGGACATGCAGAAAAAAAAGGAGTCAATTAACCTACTTAGCTTAAACCTGAACTTGAAAGTTACTGGCATTCTCCTTCACAAGATAAATAAATGCATAAAGGGGGCTGTAAGGGTATTCAAAACCTTCACTTGTCTTCCTGGTTGAAATTAAAACATAAATATACTAGGAATGGAAAAGGAAACTCAAAGGACAGAATTTTCCCTCCAAAACCTAAGCTGATATACAAACTGCTTGTCTGACTAAGAATATTTAGGAAATAGTGTTGGAAATTAACACTTTGTGCCAGAACAAAATTGAAAACAATATAAATTCATTTAATACTCTTAAAACCATGTCAGAATTAAGCCTTTTGCTTTTGAGACAGCTCACAGTCCTAAATGGGCTTAAGGAGTCCCTTAAAATCATCCCAAAGTCAGAAAGAACACTGCAGACTTAGCAAATCCAAAGTGTGAAAAAAAACACCTTCATCTACCTGCCAGCACTTACCATCTCCTTCTTCCTTTCCATCTCCTCTTGTTCCTCCAGATACAGCTCTTGGCGCATTTGTTCCTGTTCTTCACGCTTCTGTTGTTCCCTTTCCAGTGTCTTAGCCATCTATTACAAGAAGGAAAGGTTTCTAAATGAAAGACAAAAACATAACAACTTTTTTTCCTACAATTTCAATTTTTGATACCATGTTTTGAAGTCTCTGTTGTTTTTCCTCAATTTCTCGAACTTTGGCCATCCGGTCATCTTCTCTTTTTTGCTGCATGTTGGCAAACTCCATAATTCTCCTATTTTCTTCTTCCATCTCTTCCTTTTTCCTTTTCCTCCAGATAGCTTGTTCTTTTATAAATTCTTCAATATGTGACTGAGTTTCTCTCATTTTATCTAACTTCCGTTGTTTTTCCCTGTGGAATGGAAAAAAGTGTTCAAATAATTATTTATTTGACACACTGCAGAGTAACATTAAACCAACCACATGCTCACCATTAATAATATATTCCAGAGACTAGATTTAAATGACTCTCCTTAAACATACAGCTAGATACCTCAATTGAAAATAGTCACTGAATTGCCCCAAGAAGGGAATCTCATGTCTAACAGCTTTCTGGAGGACAGACTGTACACACAGGTACTCCCTGCTACAGCATTTTACACACTGCCCATCAAAGAAAAAGAAGAAAGTCCACACAAGTCCTAAACTTTTTATTTACACTAAATTCACACACACACTACCACCTTGCCCTCAGGAACCATATTCCCTAACCCTGTCCATGAGACAGGCAAACAACATGTCTCATGGCAAGGCAGAGATCTGTGATATGCTGTCGTGTCCAGCACGACAGGCCCTGTGGAAACACACCTGCGAATAAGCTGGATTTCATGTCTGGGGAACAAAGACACGAGACTGACTGGCTCATTCTGATGTTTTGACAGGAAAATTCATATAAGTCAGTCTCTTGTTAGTAAAATGTGACCAAGGAAAACTAAAATGGGCCTTAGTCTATATGGAATAGATGCATACAAATTAACTTTCTATACAGAATTACATGAGTTGTTTAAAATTAATAAATAATGAGAATTCAAAGCAACTAACATTTGGTCTTCTTCATAGATCTTTCTTACAATTTCATCAATCATGAGTTTATCTCTTAGAAACTCTTCATAAGCTTTCTGCTTCTTCTTGACCTCTTGCTCCTCAATCTGTTTGTCCAGTTCTTCATGGTACATTATCTTCTCCTTGTTCCTCCTCAGTTCTTCAGCAATCTCTTCTTGCATTAACCTGTCATACTCTTCCTTCATCTCTTGGGCTATTTCATCCTCCCATTTCTAGGGGGAAAAAGGCAATGCAAGATTCCTTTTTACTCCCACTACTACAACTTGTAATGAAAAAATACACACTATAAAAAGGAATTATGCTGCATTACCAGAAAGGAATGTTTTCCACCTCAATCTATAAATACTGTAGCCTTTACAGCAACCTGCCTACACTAATATCTGTGTAAGACTTCAATATAATAGGAATCATCTGCCTGATCACCAACATTATTCTATACACAAATATAAGTTCATAATTCTTTCTGTAGTTATTCAGATATCTGATTAACTACAGCAACCATGTTTTCAACAACTGGAATCTGAAGTGAGGATTCACCACAGTAAGCACTTACTGTACAAAGGGTATCTTAGTTTTAACTTGGGTAAATATTATAAAACCAGTAAAATAACAACTATAATCATTATACTCCTTCGATTACAATGGCAAAGTAAACCTGTTTCCTATAGCTATTTATTACTGGTTAATCCTTCAGAGCACAAAATGTGTTTTCAGTAACACTGAATGTCTAAACAGTATTTTAGACAAAAGGGTCAGCTTCAAAGGAAAAATTTTCAGCACAATCCATACAAAGAGTTACAGGACTCAGGTGCTGGGATAGACTGTGGAGTTAATTACCAGTTTCTCATCGTAAAATGCTTTTTTTTCAGCAATCTGTGCAGCTCGTTCTTTATTCATGTAAGCATGTTTTATCTTTCTTTCTAACTCCCGAAGTTCAAGACTGGAAAGGAAAAAAAAGAAAGAAATTTATCCTAATACAAAGAAATAAATACCTAGGGGGAAACATTAAATTTCTGTGTTTTATTAACAGTTTTGCATAATTCACATCTCACTATATAAGTACAGGTAAATATATATACACATGTATGCTCACAGATATGCCTAAGGGTGCATATACACAAGCATATATTAAAAATGAAGATTCTGTGGATCAGAGTTTTCTCTTATTGACAATACGATAATGTTTCCTTATTATCATCATACCTTGATCTCAAAATAACTTTTCCTTCCTGCTCTGATTCATTTCAGCTTCTGCTACAACTTCCCCAAACCATGGTAACAGCTGGTCGGACACAGATTTGTGAAGCATTACCTGTTGGCTCTGACCTGTTGCCTGATCTTCTCATCTTTTATTTTCTCGAGCTCCCTCCTCGCCAGCTCCGCCGCCAGCTTTTGCTCTCTCTCCAGCTGCAGCGCTCTCAGCTTTCTGTTCTCTTCTGCCTAATCAGGACAAGCCATTGCCATAACAGCCCTCCCCACACACTCGGGAGAAGGCAAAGGCTGTGCAGTCACCAAACGACTGTGAGAGGAGGAAGCCTTTGGCAGGTGAAGGTGAAGGGGGCCCGCCGCTCTTACCGCCCGCAGCGCCTCATCCAGCCGCCGCTCCCGCTCCAGCTCTGCCCGCAGCCGGGCCGCCCGCCGGCCCCATTCCCGCTCCTCGGCCGTCTGCGGGAGACACGGGACAGGCGGTGCCGCGGGACAGACCAGGGCCCCGCTCCCCAGCCCCATCCCCAGCTCAACGGTTCCCTCCCTCTCCCCATTTTCCCCCGTTCTCTCTCTCCCCATCCCATTACCTGTCCCACCATCTCGTTCCCTCCCTCTCCCAATTTTCCCCCTTTCCCTCTCTCCCCATCCCGTCCCCTCTCTCCCCATCCCATTCCCTGTCCCCGTCCCCATCCCGTTCCCGCTCCCACCATCCCCCGCCGTTGCCGTGGTAACGCGCGGCGCTGCCGGCGGCTGGGAACGGATTGAACTTCCGGGTGAATCTCCGCCGCTGATTGGCCGAGAAGGCGCACCTGCCCCGGCACGTGATCCTGAGGGGCGGGGCAATGGCTTCGTGACGTCACCGGAGCCCCGTGAGGGACCTTTAAAAGTTGGGATTTCGGAGCTTTTCCTGAACCGGGACCTCAAGTTATATTGCTGGACTCGCCTGTAGCCACCAAACCCAGGCGGTAGCGTTCAATTTAGAATTTCTCTTCTTCCTGTTAGGATGGATCCCCAGTAGGTGAGAACATCACCCACGAGCAGTAACCACGAACATTAATCATGAACATCAATCATGAACATTTACCATGAGCGTCACCAACACAGATCATTCTGCGTGACTCTGTAAGGTCACTTGGTTATTCGAACCTGACGGGCAAAAAGAAACCCCAGCCCTTAATTTTTCCAGAGAGAGGGAGACCTTGCACGGAGCTCTAGGAAGGAAATCAACATTGTGGCATCCAATTCCCCAAACTCCTCCCATCCACTTTTCTCACCTTTATTTTCTACATAGATACGTAAAACTAAAGATATTTAAAGCAGTATTTCCAATTTAATGGCACCTACTTTATAAAATTAAAGGTAATGAAGCTTAAGGACACCTCTGAGAACCAGGTAAAAAGTCTGCTTGTTTCTGTTGTTGAAGTGTGATGTGCCTATATCTATAAGTACGTGGGATGAGAACACTCATTCTTTTAAACCAGCCCTCTATCTTTCACAAGTTTTCCCAAATCATTGAAATTCTTTCTGAATTCTGAAATTTCGGTTATTTTTTGTCCTTTTGATAAGAAAAGTGCTTGGGAGAGATGGGGAGTACACTACAGGAGACCATGTCTTTAACTAAAATGATACAAACAGAGAAAGATGAGATAGAAAAGATCATAAACTTCCCCTGGTTGTTCTTTCCAAATGGTGCTGCCACTATATTTCTCTTTCTTGAAAAAAAAAATTAAATACATCACTTCCTTCAACATTAGTCAAGGAAACAAGTAAATATGAAAAAAACTATCCCCCAGTGATTCCAAGGTGATGACTCAGAAAGAAGGAAGCTTTTAAATATTCTGGCACAGTAATGGCTTTCAGTGCTCAAGGTTTGGAAGTTGCAGAACTGAGGGGAAAAGGTGCAAAGGATATTTTTGCTGCCCCTTATCCTCAGTAAATAACTATGTGCCTCACTGGGAATAAAGTGAATTTTCTTTCTCACCAAATAAAAAACCAAATTCAAGTCCCCTCACTTCAGTTCTGGAAATGACAGCAAATAACCTTCAGATGTAATTTCCATCTTTGCTCATATGAGATCCCCATTTTGAAACAGCAGTAAATGCTTGAACAAAACATATCAGGGAACAACAAGGCAGTTCACAAAAAACTTAAGAGGTGGCTTATATTTGCATGTAAACTATGTGTGAGAAGTGTATCTTTCACAGAAGAGACAGAACACGGGACTAATATCCAGCAAGATCCCCAATGGGAAAATATTTTGAGGTTTCTGGTCCTTGGAGCCTCAGTGTTCTTTGATTTACTGTACATTTCATGTTTTCTACAGTGTGCTCAAAGTACAAAGAGAAAGAATGCAGCAGAGAATTCCTCGACACCTTGTGTCAGCTTGTGCTCAGAAATTTTTACCTTTAATGCCCTGATTGTTTTCTCCAACACAAATTAAGCCACAGGGACAGCTCAGTAAACACATTGTGCCTGCAGATTTCCAAAGAAAAGTAAGTAACCTTTGAGCACTACAGTCATGTAGAGAACAGGAAGGTGAAAATACCCCAGAAACTCCACAGAAGTACCCAATATACCCTTCCCTGTTATCCCATTAAATTGAATATGTAGAAATGGAAAACAATAATTTCCCTCAATTCAGTCACTACTGCTGGTTTCATGTCTTCTTGAGAGCTCCCCTAGGAATTGCAGCTCCTGTCCTACAGCTTGGGTTTCTGTATTTCTTTGTTTCCCATCTCACAAGACAGAACTTCCCCTTTCCTCAGGTTGCAGCCACTGCCCTCTCAGGATCCCGAGGTGCTCCTCGGCAAAGAGCCAGGCTGGGTCTCCCTGGTGCCCTCCCCACAGTAGAGAGGGGCTGTTCATGGCCCTGGGGCACTGACTGTTCCTCCCTGTCCTGGTTCTCCACACACTTGCTGGGGGTGCAGGAACACAGACAGTGCACCTGGGCAAGTGTTTCTGTGCTGGGCCCTCTCAGCACATCCCGTTCTCCTCACCAAGGTCATCCCAGCCAGATGATCCTCCTCCACCTGAGAGGGAAGCACCTGTTTTCACTCCTCCTCCCAGCTGTGTGGTTACAGTAAGTCACTGCCCCCTGGAGGGGCCTTCCTTGTAAGTTCTTTTTTGGGAAGAATCCAGCACTGCATTGAAAACAGACCTACCTTTTCTTCGTGTCAAAAGGCAGAGCTCCTTGGTGGCACTGGTTTCTCAGTTAAAGATCTGAGGATCTCACACATGCAGAGCATAGTTCACTCCAGGCACAGTTGCTCTGCTCATCTGAAGAAAGAAATGTTTTAGGAACCAGCTGGGTGAGACTCCTGAGTCAAGTGTGTTTACATTTAAGATTTCTTTCCGTTATATAATTTATGAAGTTTTTAGAATAACAGATAATGAAATATTTACTTTACTATGGTTTGGAAAGGAATGAGTCCCAGCTGCACAATTGCTGTCAAACTCTTGTTCCACACAGCATTTCTTGTTGCAGCAACATGGTTATAGCTTACAGGTCAGTGATCTGCTTCTCATTTGTTTTTCCTAAGAGCATTAAAACACTCCCAGGGCCTGAAAAGCTTCAGGTAACCAGCAACCAACTGTACAAATGTATAGTTAAACTCAGCAGTTCTTCCTCAGGGTTAACACAGCATCTTACTAAATGAGTCTGTTCTCAGTATCAGCACCCACTGAAGAGCTCCCAACAGCAGAAGTGAAGACTGCTGAGGAATGCTAATGATAAAAACTATGAAATGGAGCATTAAAGGGAAAAAGTAAGTTCCCTTTACTTAGCAGTTTAATTGAAGGTGATGCAGGAGCACACAGCAGAAAAGGTCATTAAATGAAAATGGTGAAGCCTTTCTGCAGGTTTACCTCTTTTCTAGGGCTTTTTACCAGATGATCATAACATGAGACAGTGACTAATGCGTCCCAGCTGAGATAAGATATGTGGGTCATGCTGACTTTGCAACATTATAAACCACTATTGGGGATAACACAGCTTCTCTGCAAGGTAATTTACCTTCTTTGGATGAAAAGATAAATGTGAATTAACAGGGAAGAGTCTGAAACATCTGAGCTGTGCTATTGATCTATTAAAGACCTAGATAAGTCACAGAGAAACTAATGCTTGCTTTGCTTGAGAGTAGTGATGGATGGGATAGCAGATTTAGCAGCTAAGGGGCTATCACTGTCAACAAAGTCTTAACACTAATTTTTTTTTTTTACTTATCCTGCAGTAGTAGGGAAATTATGTCCCATAGCAGCAGTAGGCAGAAGTCATCTTTTACTCATGCTGTAAACAAAAATATTACAAGGAGCAAAAATACTCAGTGCTTCAGATGTGTTCAACTAAAATACATCTGTTCCTGATGAGACAAATGTGGGTTTGATAAATATTTAGCTGTAGGACTGAGTTTTCTTTTCCTGTCTGTTTGGCACCACTTTGATAGCATTCTGTGATTTGAAAACAATTAGAGAGCCATGTTCACCATGCTCTTTTTAATTCAACACTGGGAAGAATACAAGTGCTTTCTGCTGAGAATACCAGGCTTTCTGCTGCACCTCTACTAATCTGTTTTAAGTATATGGTCTAGGTAGAGCAAATATATTTCTTCTATGTAAAAAATGTTGTAAAACCACTGATGTAAATCCCAGAATCAATTAGGTTGGAAAGGACCTTTGAGAACATCAAGTCCAACCTATTACCTAATAATTACCATCTCATCAACTGAATCATGGCACTAAGTGCCACATCCAGTCTTTTTTTTAAACATTTCCAGGGATGGTGACTCCACCACCTCCCTAGGCAGCCCATTCCAATGGCCAATCAATCTTTCTGTGAAGGATTATTTCCTCATGTCCAGCCTCAACTTCCCCTGAGGCAGCTTGAGACTGTGTCCTCTCATTCTGTCACTGGTTGCCTGAGAGAAGAGACAGACCCCCACCTGGCTACAACCTCCTTTCAGGGAGCTGTAGAGAGCAATAAGGTCTCCCTTGAGCCTCCTCTTCAGGCTAAACAACCCCAGCTCCCTCAGCCACTCTTCACAGGGCTTGTATTCCAAAGCCACAGGGCTTGTGACCCCTCACCAGCCTTGTTGCCCTTCTCTGGACACACTCGAGCATCTCAACATCTTTCTTAAATTGAGGAGCCCATAATTGGACACAGAACTCACGGTGCAGCCTCACCAGTGCTGAGTACAGGGGAAGAAGGACTTCCCTGCTTCTGCTGGCCACGCTATTCCTGATACAGGCCAGGATGCCATTGGCATTCTTGGCCACCTGGGTACACTGCTGGCTCATGTTCAGCTTCCTGTCAATCAGCACCCTCAGGTGCTGCCTCAGGTTCTGCCTGGCTGCCCTGCAGCCACTCTGTCCCCAGCCTGTACCGCTGCATGGGGTTGTCATGGCCAAAGTATAGAATCCAGCACTTAGATCTGTGAAATCTCATGCTTCTGTCCATCTCTCCAGCCTGTCCAGGTCCCCTCACTGTCCCTGACCCTCTAACAGATCAACACTTGTTCCCAGCTTGGTGTCATCTACAAACTTACTAATGGTGGACTCAATCCCCTTGTCCAGATCATCAGTAAAGACATTAAACAGGACTGGGACCAACACTGACCCCTGGGGGACACTGCTAGTGACTGGCTGCCAGCTGGATGTGGCACCATTCCCCATCACTCTCTGGGTCTGGCCCTCAGAGTTCTTACCCCAGTTCAGAGTGCCCCTGTTCAAGGCATGGGCTGCCAGATTTCCTAGGAGTTTGCTATGGGAGGTACTGTGGCTGAGGGCCCCATTTCAATGGCTGGCCCAGCCTGGAAAAGTGTGGATCTAGACTCATTAGTGGCCTCCTGGGATCCCCTTGGCATTTCTTTTACAGCCCCAGTATCCCTTGCATGCTGGGTTTTCTGGCAACAATGATGGTGGGCTGTTTTTACTGGTTTTGCCTAGTTCTGATTTTTCCAGCAAGATCTTTATTTTCCTGTCATAACCAGACTCCTATCGCTCATGAAGCAGAACAGAGATCATACATTCGAGCAAAAGGATTGAGTTTTCACTTGGAAATATTAATGGCAGTGATTTTTAGTAGAGCACTTAAATGCTTGCTGATATGAATGTTCTGTTTGTACAAGGCTTTAAGAAAATTTGTATCTATTTACTCGGATTTTTACATGTGAGCTCTGATACAGTTGTTAGTCAAAAAACATCCCTCAAGATAACAAGCTTCATTTGAGTGCAGACTTGCACACCAAGGAATGTGCTTAGAAGAAAGCAGAACCCTTTCATTCCTGCAAGTTACCACCAAACACAATTAATTCCAAAGAGTTCAGTTTAACTTTTGTGAATAATTAAAAAGCTGAGGCGCTCCAAAGGGGAGCTTAGCAAAGAGCAGAAAACTAGGAAAAAAGATGCCATTTGCAAACAACAGAGTATTAAACAAACTCATCCATCACCATAACCTTCAACCAAGGGAAAGGGCAACTTGAGGGGCAATAACAGAAAATAAACATCAGTCCCAGAAAAGGGCTGGGAGCAATGTGAAAGTCATTCTGCTGCCTGCATCCATCTCTTACACTCAGCAGAGCCCCAGGCTGGTGAACACTCTGCTTCCCTGCCCCACATGGGGATGTGTCTGGAGGAGTCCTGGGGCATGTTTAGTAAAATCACTGTTGTTTTATTCAAGAGCCTTTGGAAAGGAGCAGAGTACACAGTGGTTACTGATACATTTCGCTGCTGATAAACAGCAATTTTGTGCTCTAACAAAAATTCATCAGTCAAGTGGTGAATTGCCTCTGTTTTGCTGTGGACCAGAAAAAGCCCACACATTTCTGTCTATGAAGCATTCCCAGTCTCCTCTCAGCATGATTCACTTTCTGGGACCCTGCATGCCAGGTCTGGCCAAAGAGCACAGTGGTGTGGGGCAGTGCATGGCTGGGGGGATGGATCACAGCACTGTCTGTGGCTGCAGGGGGGGTGTGAGAGGCCTTTTTCAATGGCTGTGGCTCAGTATCACACTCCCTGCTGTTATGCACACCATGGACCTCCTGCCCAAAAGTAGGGCTCACCCAGTTCTGAAAGCTGCCTTTACCCTGCCACCTGGTCTCTCACTGGTCTCTTCCCTCAATGAGAGGTTCTCACTCAGAGCAGCACCTGGATGGTTACTTTGCTCTGTGCACCTGGATGCCCAATGTTTCCCTAAGCCAGAGCTGACATGCAGTTCATCATCTGACTTTCTTCAAATACCATAACTATAGTCACTGAGTCACAGAATGGGGCAGGTTAGAAGGTACCACAGTGGGTTACCTGGTTCAAGCTCCCTGCTTAGGTGGGGTCATCCTAGAGCACATTGCATAGGATTGCATCCAGACATCCCATATACTCTATTCCTAACTCTGACCTCCTCAGAATCCTTCAGAAATCAGCAAGTGCCTGTGGTGTGGGGCTCGTGCCACACTGCAGGCACTGCACACTCAGGGCTGGACTGGTGCATTCTTACCCACAGGCTTTGCTGTGCATCAGTCCCTGTGTCTGCTTCATGTAAACCAAGCACATTGTGAGTACTGAGACAATCCCAGGGTTGGTACAGAGGCACCAGACAATCCTGGTTTCAGAGCTACTGCAGGAATACAGGGTCCTTCTCCATGTCTCTGCTGAAACGAGTGAGAAAATCCTCTCATTCCACTGAGAAAATTTTAGGTCATCATATAGGACTGTTAAAAGTAAAAAAAAAAGATTCTAAAAGAATTTCCACCAGTAAGCAACATTTGCTTCCTCTGTGATATCTTAAGACAAGTTTCTTACTTGAAATCAGAAAACTGTACACGCATGTACAGTAATCAGTAACTACAGAGTTTGGCTGTGTGCTCATGCCCTGCACAATAAGGAACCTACTTTTGAAATAAACAGTTGCACTGAAATTATATTTCTAGACTTTAGGAATCAAACCTAATCTAATTTGCTACAGCTGGACACCACCTGCAGAGTCCTGTTTAAGTACTCTGAACATTACGCACTTATCTTTTAAATATTGATAATGCCATTTTTCATCTATGTGACATGAAGTCCCACAGGGAATAATTATGCTAATAAACCTTAATGATTCTTGCAAATAAATGATCAAACAAAATTGCTACTGTTGATTTATATTAATGGATGCCTTTAGGAGGAGATTTGTCAGGATGTGCTGCTTCTTGAATCCCAATTTATCTTATTTAGCAGAAGAATGTACATAGTTTGTAAAACAGATTAAGTGTTTAAAATATAATGTGTTCATGCAGTTCCTGCAGTTCATAACATTCAGGCACTATTATTGTGCCTGATGGCAAATCTGCATTAAATGGCTTCTTTGTATACAACTTTCCTCAGTCCTTTTTCCCCCTCCTTTTGTCCCTTGTGGCTAAAAAAGTCCTTTAGAACATCTCTAACTTAACCTTTCTGTCACTCATGCAAAAATCAGCAATCACTTTGCTGTCCTAACAGAAGAACACTGCTGTTGAACAGCTTCTATGTCACTGTGATGAGTCTAGAAACATTCCTGATGCTTTAATAAAGGCATACCACCTGAAGCTGGTGACCTACAGAATTTTATAGGGTATGTTAAGATGAACAGTTTCTACTTTTCTTCTACTGTCAGATATGCTTGAAATTCTCATTCCCAACCACATATACTTTTGAAATGTTAACCAAGTTCATTTGGAAAACATTTTACACAGGCTTGCCTTTTAGATAATATATATGTTTGAAGGCAATACCAATGTGCTTCTTTTACTCCTAAATATAGAGAAGGACATATTTTAGAAGTATCACAGGAGAGGAAGCTAAGGAAGTATTAGGAGAAGGAGCTTCAAGTTTATGAATTCAAACTTTAGTGGTGCTGATAGACAAAGCATATGCTTATTCCATCAGCAAAACACAGCAAGGTAGTGGTGGATCAGGCAGGGGAAGCAGAAATGTGTTTTCTCTGCCTCTGCCACATTCAGTGCCCAGCAGTAAGAGTTATGAAAGTTGCCTTAATTCTTTGCTTTAACAGCTTCGTTAAATCGATTGACTCCAGCAGGATCACAGCAGAAGGAAGGCATAGGATATATTTGCTATTGAGGCAAATAATGTGGTTAAGTAATTAGGAATTTGCTGAGAGTCCCACTTATCCAGAGATTTTTCAGGGTTTTTTTTCTGTTTTTACCTCCTTCTGCTTGTTCAAAAGTTCAGTTTCAAAGAAGAACTAAGCAGCCCACTATGCAAACATTTTCTTTATCTCATATGCAACCAGCTCCCATGAAACATGACATTGTATCCACAACAGGTTGGTATTTCAAAGTGTTGTCATTAATAGATTTTACTATTGACTGAATTATACAATCATGAAATCCAGCTGAAACATGGCACTAATTCACTCCATGCACAAGGAAACCAATAACTGCAGCACAGAGATGAAGGTCTCTAATAATGCTCTAGAATGAACTGGTGGTTTGAATTATTTCTTCAAAGAGAAACTTTCCTCAAAAGCCTGTCAGGTAAAGGTTTTCCTCTGCAAACGTGGGGCTAATCTTGCAGACCCTGAGATCAATGCAAGTTTAAAACACTGAAGGGCTGCAATTTTTTTGTTGATTAATTTTCTTGCTGTTTGTGGATTGATAATCCTCAGGTTTGTCAATTCCACTTTAAACATGACTATGAAAGTCTTTCTTTCAGGATTCAAAGCTGTGATCCTACACCTGTGATGGAGTTTGCCAGGCCTGCATTCCTGTTAATAAGAAACTTGGTCTTACTCTGTTTATCCTGTGCATTCAGGTTCTCCAAACAACTACCTGGGGAACATTTTCAAATAGGTAATTTAATTATCTTTTGTACACAACCAAAGCAAAAAGACTGAGCAGTTGGTAGGGATGAACACAAACTAAGGATAACATATATATATACCTGAATTCTGTCTTTATCATTTGCTGCATAGCATCCAGAAAACTATTTTATCTTCCTGTCTTTTTGCATGCCTGCAACAATGTTTGCCATTGCTTACACAGGAGGTGCTTCACAAAGATAAGCACATGCATACCTGTACTGCACCTGAGAGAACATCCCTGTGCCATCAGAACTAACACCTCCCCAGAAATACCACTGTATGAGCAGCTCTGCTCATTGCACATCTTACAGCATTACTGGTCTCATGCTCTGACTGATACAAGCTTTCTAGGAAGAGGCCCATTTTCCCCAGAGGTCCTTGAGACAATCTGGGCTCTCAGAATACCATGACTTCAGCCACAAAGTGCTGTGCTGCAAATCAGGAGCCTCAGTCCTACTTCCAGCTCTCTGTGCCCATGTTTTTCTAACAATAAAAGGGTACATGTACAGTTCAGTGCACAAAACACCCAGCACGTGCAGATGTGTGCATCTATCTCTGCACACAACTGATGGCCCAGTACTGACTTCTAACACTGAGGGGGTGCTGAGTGACAGGGTGAGGACTGACCAGGAACTGAGTAAAAAGCCTCAGTTATGACTTGCTTAAACTGGGTCATGATATCACTCCCTGTTTTATGCATGTCACTTTTAGTTTAAAACACAAAATAAAAAAATTATTCCACCAATATTACTTTCTGCTTTAGCTTATAAATAAGAGTTTCCTGGCCCCCTATCTATGCAGACATATACTAGAGAGATAAAACTGAGTTAAGAACCCCCATTTAGTATTTTCATGGGAATTATCTCTACCCTCTTTCTTGTCTTTGTTACCTATTGGTTTTTTTCTTCCCATCTCACAGGTTTTTGTTCTCCAAAGTACACTTCTAGGCACTCTTAATTCATGGCCTCAGTTTTTCCCTTGTTGTGAAGCATTTTTCAGGCCTTACCTCATTTCATTTACATGTGAATACTATTACTCCTCTTCCTCTCTCTGGGGTGACTTCTCTGTCAGTGAGTTTGGAATGACATCTCTCATCAGGTTTCTTCAGGATCCAAGAGCTCTGTTGGGACCTGGTTTTGC
>VYZS01086746.1:0-25381 GCA_013400695.1 Neodrepanis coruscans | reverse complement strand
CAATCTAAACCTACTTTCTTTTAGCTTGAAACCGTTGCCCAATGTCCTGTCACTACAGTCTGTGTTGAAGTCTCTCTGTCTCTTCATACATTGCAAGGGGACAGTAAGGTCTCCCTAGAGCCTTCTCCGAGCTGAACAACTCCAACTCTCTCAGCCTTTCTTTGCAGAAGTGTTCCAGTCACTGGGTCTTTTTTGTGGCCTTGTGTGAACCTGCTGTAGTCTTTCTGGGGACTCCAGAACTCCAGATGGAGTGTTCCAGGTGTGGTCTTATGAGAGCATGGGGGAAGAGTCACCTCTCTTGGATTTTTTCGATGGAGCCCAGAACATAGTTGTCTTTCTAGGCTGCAAGCACACATTACTGGCTCATGTTGAATTTTTCATCCACTAGTACCCCTGAGTCTGTCTCTGCAGGACTGCTCTCAGTCCATCCACCCCCCAGTCTAGGCTGATGCTGAAAGATTGCCCCTTTCCAGGTGCAGCAAGTTGTGGCACAGTGATTCTGACTGAATATAAAAGAAAATAGTTTTTGCCCTGAGAATGGTCTGACAGGGAATAGAGCCTCAGGGGTGAGGCATTTCCAACCCTGGAGACTTTCAAAACTTGATGCAGTCCTGAGCAACCTGCTCCAGCTTTGGACACTAACCCTGTTTGGAGCGGAAGCTGGACTAGGGTTAACTTCATCTCGTTACTGGGAACCAAGATAAGACAGAAAATGTGACTTTCCCACTCCTTCCCTCCTCTATAGAAAGGAACAGCATGGTGGGGGAAGCAGCGTGGTCTTGTCTCAGTACAGCCACGCCAGTCCTTCCTTCCTGTGAAACATCCTTCCTTCCTTCAGTCCAGAGAGTACAAGGGAGGAAAGGACATAAACAATGCGAGGGAGCAGGGTTAGACAGCCATGCACTGGAGCAGTGCTGGAGGGGATCCTCTGCTGCCAATTTGTGCCTTGTGCTCTGTTTCTCACTCTCCACTTTTTAACATGCTGTAAGAAAATCATATGCCGTCTTGGCTCTAATCTTCATTTAGGATGGGATTCAGATAAATTAATACTTGACATTAAGCCTGCAGATTAGCATCTTGTATAATGGTTGCAGGAATACATGTAATTCAAGAGCAGTAGGATTTGTCTGTCTGTTGTCCATTAGACACCAGTGGACTAAAAAGCAAATGCAGTCTGCCCTGTAGAATACCTTTCTCATTAGTACAGAGTATTTCAAGATTTTTGGTTTTCCAGAAGCTTGAAACAGAGAATTTGGAACAGAGTTTTCCTTGGGTAGTCCTGAGTTGGGTGTCATCTTTAACTCTTTTGTACCCTATGGACAAGAGGCTGATGGGAGATGGATGAACTTTGAAGCTGGTAATGTTATTCACCCTTGTCTATGGGAGAAGTATGACTCAGGACCTTCCTCCTGGAAATCTGGTCCAAATGGCTTCCTAGCTGTGAACTGAGGGAGGTGGCTGGATGCTGAGGATGATCTCTCTGGAAAGTTATGGCTGTTCTGGTGTGTCAGTGCCCTCCCTAATCAAAGGAGGCACTTTTTTCATGTAAGTGGGGAATTACTCATTTTTGGAAGAGGGAGCAGAGGCCAGGTATCACTCTGTTATCTCTTTCTTTGTTAAGGAGAATCCCAGCAGTGACTGCTGAATGTCCCAGCCAGTCACCAGACCATGGACCTCTAACTTATGGAGAACATGAGGTGCCTTTGCAGCTTTTGCCTAGAGCAGGGTGTGTAGCACGAGGCATGTGGCTGGTCTGTGCCTGCCAGGGCAGTGAGGTGCCCTTACCTTTTTGCCCTGTTTGTCCCAGTCCTGCCACAAGGACTGTGTGTGAAATGCACATTGTCCTTTTGAGGGGCTTATCCACGAATTCATCAAGAGTTTCTTGTGGGCAGTTTTTAGTGGCATAGCTGCCTAGTGTCACGACATGATCCTGGCAGCTTGTCTTGGAGTGGGTATTCCTGAATACCTCCTTTCATTTGACTTCACACTTGTCAGTGAACAAAAAATCTGCAGGTTGGGAACGTGGAGGGGAAAAAAAGTGCTCATTATAAGTGAGTCCAAGATCGGAATTAGTATTTGTGGTACAGCCAGGGGAGAAGGTTATGAACTGTTTGTGTTGGGGGATCATGAAGGATCTGGAGGTTACTCATAGTGTGTTGGTTAGCCAGCCAGACTTTATTTACCTGTACAAGTGCTTGTGAGACACTGTACCTGAGGTCCACCTAGTTCACGTGACTTTGGGGAGAAATCACAGGCTTTGGCTGCGCTGCCTGTGAGTCAGTGCTCCAAATGGGTGGGTATCTGCTCACAGCAGGGTGTCCCGCTGGAGCATCGTGCCTCGTCTTGCCTGCCTGCTGTCCTGGTTGCGTGCTCTGCTCAGCTGCTGCTCCTGCAAAGCACCCGAGTGGCTCTGGAAGAGACCCTGAGCACACAGTGATGCCTTGAAACCTGGTAACAGGACTCGATGGCTTGCTTTAGTGTGTGGATTTCATGAATTGCAGCAGGAGCAGATAGGAGACAGTTTTCTCCCTGTCCAAAAGGTTTGCCTCAAGCCAGAAGTGATGCTGCCAAGGTAACCCAAGCTAGCCAGCCTTTAATGCCAGAGGCATTTCAGATGGTTGACCCGATTCCTCCTGGTTTCTTCATGCATGGTAACCCCTGCTGTTCTCCAGGCAGCTGAGCTCACCTGGTCTCTCCCCTGTCTCTAACAAATGCTTGTCCAAAAGCTGCAGAGTGGCACAGCAGCAGGCTCCAGCACGTGCCTGAGCTGCTGCAGTGCTGCTGCTGCCAGCATGTCTGCACAGCAGGCACTGCAGCTCCCCTGACACACAGCCCTGCTACTTCAAGTTCAGAGTTCTAAACCCGGGTTTGCTTCACCACCAGCAGCAGTGGCACTTATAACCTGAATCAGATTCCCTGGGTTCCTCAGGGGCCCTTCCACACGTCTGAATCGCTACTAATGGCAGCCTTCATTCAGCCTTGTGCATTTTGAATGCAGGCACAGGGCAGGCCAGGCTGCTGAGTGTGCTAGCACAAGCACTTCTGTCCATCCATCCCAGGGTAGGGTCCTGCAATGATGCCAGCAGTTGAATCTTCTGCATCTGCACTAAGCAGGGCAAGTGGTAGATTTGCCCCAGGGGGGCTGTGTTGGGTATTAGCCAGGCCAGGGCAGCTTCTTGCAGATGAGTCAAGGTGAACAGCAGCACATCCTGAAGAGGGATCCCCCCAGCAAGAGCAACTCTGCAGAGACTTGGAATAAAAAGTTGCTGATTTGGGAGATTTTTGATGATCCTGTTTGTTTCTAGTGGCAGGGCTGTTCTATTCAATGGGCGGATAGCAATGCTAATGGTTTATCAAGTGGACCTATAAGAGAGCAAGAGTTAAAACTGGTCTTACACCTGAATATTGAGTTTTATCAGAGTAATTAGTCCTAGAAGTCTCCTGAGGATTATTGAGTTGAAGAGCCCCTAGTAAAGATTAATGAAAAATTAAAATTAAGATACTTACTGAAATATGAATGATCATTTTTAATTCAGGTCACATATTATTTCCATGTGCTACTGTGCCATTGGTCTGAGGATCTGTGCAGTGCCTGCTGAGCCTGCTCAGGATGAGTTCCTGTGTACACAGAGCAGAAGGAAGTACAGGGCAAGGTATGCAGAGAGCACCTTTCCTGAAATGGAACTTAAAGTTGGCTGTTCCCAAAAGATTTTCCTTACTAGTGCTAAGGAGCAGGACAATCCTGAGCCATGGATGACCATCACCAGTGCTGCTGTGTTTGTACAGTTCTTGGCATGGCTTGGCCAGGACCTTCCCAGATGTCTCTTGGGGGTGGCTCAGGAGTTAGCAAGATCTGTCATATTTGGAGGCAAAGCAGGTTTAAAAGGGTAGGGGTCCTTGTTCCATATCAGTTGGCCTTGGCACACAGGAGACATCCAAGCCACGCTCATGTACTGATGCGGGTGTACCCTGAATGCTCTTTGGTCGCTAATGATAGTGCAGACTCCACGGCATCATTCTTCCACATGGCCTTAGCAGCCAACTTGGATCAGGTTTTTTTAATCCATGGACGATGCTTGGACATTTTTACATTAAATTCACAGCTCTAGCAGGCTACATTTGGGGACAAAGGTACTGTCCAAGGAGATGGAGTATTCAAGCAGAGACCTAAGCCATGTTCCTTTCTTAAACCATACAAAGACAGGTCTGGATAGGACCTTGAGGTCAGGTAGCTGGATTTCCCAGCACTGAAGAGCTGGGAGGGTTGCCAAAGGGCTGCACTGCTCCCCTTTGGTATCTCTGATGGTGTGGCACTGCCGCTGTGCTGGGCACTTGGTGCAGAGATTGTGCAGGTGGCTCCATCCTGCACATGGCTGAGCCCTGCACACAGGTGGGCTGTGAGTGAGACATGGGACTGAGCCAGCAAGGGCAGTTTGTGAGGAGAGCTGTGACACTGCAATTGCATCTTCAGTGCACCATAGAGCTGCCTGCTGCTATGACTGATTCCTGCATAACACCTCCATACCTTGGTGATCCTTTTTTGTGGTTGTGTGCAAACCTGTAGCCAAGCCCAGAAGACCGTGCTGTGGCACCAAGATCCTCAGAAAAACAAGAATTATTTCACCTGCTGTGTGTACAGCTCTTCTCTTAGTGTGTCCAGAGCATGGCTTGCCTTTTTCACACAAGATGGCTTTGTAGGTAGGTGGAAGAACACTCTTCCCTCTGTTTTCTGCTGTAAGTCCGCTTCATCTCTGTTGAGATGCTTCCTGTGCCATTGGGGGACAGTTTTAGGGAGTCCTGGACTTTCTGGCTCATTGTAGTTTTCTCTAGATGTGTGTTTCTCTACTATGCATATGGGAACCCACTGTCAAAAGCTTTAATAAAGTCAAGATTCCTTATATCTGCTTCTTTTTCAGCTGTTGGGTGTGACTCTTGCTCAACAAGAGCTGAAGCAGTTTCCAGCGCAACCATGAATTTAAATGTTCCAATTCTTTCTCCATTTTCACAAAATAAGTTCTTCCTACTTCAGATTCTACCTTTGGCTTGTTTTAGAGATGACAACCTCCCAAAGCTGGGATCATTCTCCTTTATCAGAGTTTGTGTTAGTTAGGATTATATGTTGCTCTTGACAACGAGCAGTCTTGTTCATTAAGGCTGGCACAAAACTACCTACTTAAAAAAGAAAAGAAAGCAAATTAGATTGTTAAATAATCTGTTGACAGCTCTGTCTTGGGTTGTGACATGAGATCAGAACATTCCCTCAGAGAAACTGCATGTTACTGCCTCCTTGCAGGGCCTCCACCTCCGGGCAAGTGCGGAGCCAAAGCACTTCTGAAACAGCAGACGCTGAACAACACGGGAGCAAGTACAGAGCTGCTCATGTCCATCCCACAGCACCCTCTGAACAACCTGGCCCTGCACAGTCTTCCTGTGATTTAAAACACCAAGGATAGGAGTAGGTTGCCTCAGTCACCTTGTATGCCAGCCTCAGGATTAGAGGATTTAGCAGATGTCCTTGATGCTGGGTTTGCTTTGGCTTCACCTTGTAGCTCTGCCACCTCTGGGAGTGTGCTGGGCCTGACTTGTGGATGACAAGAGCCTGTTCTTTACTCTCACTGTGAAGCCACATGGTTGAGCAACGTGAAATCCAAGGTTTTTACATCTGGTTGAAGTCATAAAACAAAGCATGCTTTGCCTGGCGTGCCAAAAATGGCAAAGGCCTGTCCATGAGGAGCCACCATCCATGGTTTCTATCTTTGCCATAGTATTGGTTCCACCCCACTCCTGACACAAGGCTAGCAGGACAGACCTTGAAGCTGGGCTTGGCTTTCCTACCCAAGTCCATTTTGTTTCTCCTGGATCAGACCACAAGTGTATCTAGCCCAGAATTTTTGCAGTGGCCAAGAACAGGGCTCTAGGGAAGAGTGCTGAAACAGGGAAAACCTGTGGTAAGTAGTTCCTGTGTACTCTCCCAGCCTCTAGCCCCGTGTGGCACAGACACTTGCAGAGCTGGATGTGGCTTCTTTGGATTTACTAACCCTCTAAAGGTGTTACTGTGTGTTTGCCCCAAACCCATGGAAACTTTCTAGTATCCAGAGCATCCTGAAGCAGAGTCCAAGAGCCTACCTACATGTCTTGAGGAGCAGCATCTCTCCGTGTTTGTTGTGACTGCACAGAGAGAACAGTTGATGATATCACTTCTCCAAAGTACTCATAATTTAATAGGTCTGTCATATTCCTTCTGAGTCATCTCATTTTCCAGGTTAAATAGTTCTTATTTGTTGGGTTTTCCTCTTCAGAAATCATACTTATGACCATCTTTGTTGCATACCTGCTCTAGCTGACAGCAGAGAGATTGAGATGGGACTGGAATTGCAAACAGCCTTATGAGATGCTGGCATGCCATGGATTGATACCGTGGCAAATTAATGTTATCTTCTTCTTGTGCTGCACTTATTTACTAGTAACCCATAGTGTTAAGACTTTTTTGACCACTGTGGAACAACGAACTGATAATTTTCTGAATGTTTGTGGTAAGCTGAAAGCTCATTTTACTTGTAAAGTTATGATGTTTTTTTACCGTGTCTGTAACTTAATGCTGGTCTACACTGTCTGTTGTTTGTCATTTCCCTGATGAAACTTGGAAGTCCTTCCATAGACCTTCAGAGTTAGCCTTTGCCTCTGTGACCCTGAGCTCAAAGTGTCCTCAGCTGCTTTCACTAACACGTTGAGAAACAGGACAGTGAGGGTGAGTCTCACACTGCTGATGGTGTGTGCAGGCACTGCCTCCTTTGGAAAGGTGCAAGTTCACAGTTGAAGTGTGAGTCCAGGAATCTTTCTGGGAGTAAACACATTTCTGTGAAGTGCTTGTGTAGGTGGGAACTAGTAACAGCTCTGTCACTGTTTTCCTGAAGAAATGCACTTGGCAGCTGTGAGCAGTGGGAAGTGTTGCCGATGGAGAAATTGTGCCTTCTGCCTCTGCCTTCCTTGTCCCCGTGTTGCTCACTTTCACCCTTGTTCATACTTCATACTGCTTTTTGTTGGGACAAATGTTTTTCTGTCTATTTCTTACCTTAGTGACATTGGTTTTAGCCTTGATAAATCCTGCATGAGTGCTTGGGGTAGGAATATGTAGGTGTGCACAGGCATGAGGGAATATGCATCTGGAAGTGAGAAAGCATGGGATCCAGCTCAGCCAGCATGTACTGCTCCAGAGCTGCAGTGTCTGGACAGTTTGGGACATCCCTGAACAAGTGGCAACAGACCCAGTACTTGTATAAATGGATGAAGTAGAGCAAAGTACAGGAATCCAAACCAATGCAGTCGAACCAATGAAACTTGTGTTTTCATTAGAGGATGGATCTCAGGAAAGATAAGTGTGTAAACCTTGTGACAAATGGGCAGCAGGAGAAGGAGGACCTGGAAGAATCTTTGAACAGCTACCATCAAAGGAAAGACTATTTTAAAAAACCTGAAGAGTGCCAGCTTCCTTCTGCAGCATTACCATAAGGTCTGAGGACCAGAGAGCCATTGGTGGGGCATCAGATTTATTTCAGTGGGATGTCCAAACCAATGTTGAAAGTAGGCTGTGGAAAGAACTGTGCAGCAGTGCATCAAGAGACAGTCAGGGCTGCTGGGGAAGTCCAGTAGTGGTGGGTTGGGGTTCAGTGTGATGCCCTGTAGCCCTTTTTGGCTAAATCAAATGTGCCACTGGCTTTCAGAGTTGCTCCGTGGTAGCAGCAGGCAGCCTAGGCCCCTGCACTTTGGGATGATTAGCAGAGCTGCTGGTTTCTTCTGAAATGCACTTAAACTGTGAGGACAGCAGCCTTGCAGGGCCGAGAGGAAATACCACTGGATCATGGACATGGGCACTCTCACACTGGACACCATCACTGAGACTGTGTGGGTGGGGATGAGAAGTACATCCCATTGTTTGCACTGTTGAACAGCACACCAGGAGGTGTCAGGTGGTTGTCTTCTGCTTACTTTCCCCACATGGCGTGGCCCTCCAGGCACTGGTGCAGGTATGTTGTACGGCTTCTTTGGGGCCTATATGCTTCCTTTTTTTGAAAGCTCAGCTCCGTCCAAGCTTTTGAGATCTCCTGGAAGTTTGCTGAATTGGATTTCTCTGCTCAGGCTGGGCCGACACCCACACACAGACACACAGTTGCCCACCAGTCCTTACATTTCTGTCCAAATCAGAAAACAGATGGATTGGGAGCTGCAGCAATCCAGGACAGGCAGTAGCTATGGCAACACCCCAAGCTGTCTCTGTGTGTGTGTAAGGGAGCTGGAAATCTTTCCTTTTAGCAGTTACAAACTTCATTATTTGAGTTTTTTGAGGAAGAAAATCACAAGAGTAACCAGTTGTCTGTGCTACTGAGTTGATGAGCTCTTTATTTTGGGAGGACCTTTGGAGCAATCCCCATTTTCTGCAGGGTGTGTATGGATCCATGTGAAAACCTCTAAATGGCTGAGCCAAGATTTTTGCCAGAAAAGCTCACAGCAATCAAAGGAGTGTTCCTGCAAAGGAGCTGACTCAGATGTCCTTCTACTGCTGTCTTTGGAGAGTGGAATGTGCCCTGTATTAGTTGCGGTGCAGAGAAATACACAATACTCTGTAATTTTTATGCCAGTAGGGGCCTATGTTTA
Source organism: Neodrepanis coruscans (assembly GCA_013400695.1). NCBI lineage: Eukaryota > Metazoa > Chordata > Aves > Passeriformes > Philepittidae > Neodrepanis > Neodrepanis coruscans. The sequence continues at coordinate 16,729 of VYZS01086746.1, read as the reverse complement.
GCTCTGGGCTATAGTGTTAGGAAGAATGTGAAATTTAGAGCTGCCTATGCCTAATGAGCAAAATGATTTGGAGATAGTTATGAGTACTTGAAATTTAATCTTATTAGATGTATTGTACCGGGGAGGCCTTTCCCAGTTCTGTGGGTGTTGCTGGACAAAAAATTGTGTGGGTTTATGCTTTTGGATATGTAGCCCATTTGCAATGTGGCACTTGTCAGTTGTGCAGTGTTAGTCTTGTTTCATGTGGGTGGGTGTATGGGATGGTACAATACAACAGCCCAAGAAGATAATAAGAGCTCTGCTGGATGAGAGCAATGGCTGGAAAGGGACTCCAAGGAAGGAGGATAGGGATGGGGAAGTGTGCAGTGATAGTGATCAGAGGATTCTCCCAACCTCCAAGTTCTGTCTGGGAGTACTTGCTGAACTAGGAGTGGGTTCCTGCCCTTGTATCTGTGACCTTGAGGAATTGTATCTAGTTGCTGCTTTATGAGCCCACAAGGACTTTTAGCTTCCACAGTATTGTGCAGCAAGGAGTTTCCCAGTGTAACACCATGTACAAGCAGAAGTAGGGCACTGAACAGAGTGAGCCCAGACAGAGACAAGCAGAAGGTAACAGGATGGGATGAGGGAATGAGAACAGCAGGAACTAGTGATCCTAGTGGCCCAGCCTTGAGCACAAGCATGATGGAAGAGGGTGGAGGGAATAGAGTTGTGCTCGAAGGGTAAGATTTGTGATGGCCAGATGAAGAGGTCAGAAGAGCAGATTCAGAGTCAAGGTTATTAAAGTGACAGTGTGGAAGAGAAGTCTGAGAAGACTTTTTACAGTATACTAAATATTTGGGAATAATGGAAATTTGAGGAGCAGAGAAGATGCAGTGATGCAGGAGAGAAGAAACAGAGGAGAGGGCACTGTAGGTTTGACTGAGGTGCCTGTCTCCTTGGCATCCTAGCTGCACCAGTGGCCAAAACCAGATATTGGGGAGGAACATGAGAATAGTGAATATGATTTTCCCTTCTGTCCACTTGCAGGGACTTCCTGAGTTGTAGGACTTGGTGTTATTCACATTCAATAATCTCAGAAACATTCTTTCATTAATTTTCTGACAGTTTGCTGGATCTTGCTCTGAATCTCCCCTGAATCTTTTCAGTTAATCTGAGGCTCTCCTGAAATTTGGTTCCTGGGGCTTTCAGCCAGCTTGTGGATGGCTCAGCTCCAGGAGGTACCTTTCTGCTAGCACATGTTGTGAGGGTGAAGTGATGGTGACAGCCATGGTTCCTGAAGCCTTTGGAATGCTGAGCTTGATGGAGGTGAGAGGGAGGGATGTAGTGTGGAGATGGTGGGAGACCTCTGTGTCCAGTGGATGTTACAAAGGCACCACTGAGGCAGGGCTGCTTTTCCCATGCCATCTGCTGGATGCTGCCAAGTTTGTGACTCAGTGGAGAGATGCCTGCATAGTGTTTGTGAAATGAAATGTGACAGTAAAATCTGCTTCTGAGGACAGTACAAGTGGCAGCATGGGAAGAAGAAAAACATCTTTCTCAGCTTTAATTCTAGTGCAGGATGGGGCGTTTTTATTGAAAGAGCGTGAAGAAGGCAGGAAGGTAAGTCTTGAGACCTATGATTTTGTTGAGGTCCCCAGATGTTCTGCCAACTCTTCTCTTGCATACAATACATAAGAATGTATTGCTGAATTCAAATACAAGACAAATGTAGAGCATGACAAAATAGGTAACTTGCCTGCTGCTAGTCAAAGGCATTTTTGATACCTGGCACATAGGAATAGAGTGCTGGGGAGCTTTGAAAGTATCAATCCATTTCTGATCAAGAGCTCTGGAGAATGGATAACACCCTCCTTGCCATCAGGCTCCCAGAGCTGCAAGGCTCTGTTTGACACTTGTGCAGGTTAACACTGTTGTGTATTGCTGAAAGGGAGATGCTGCCCCTGGTCACCAAATGCTCAGACCTGTTCTCAGTGAGCCCTTACAGTGATTTCAAAGGGGAGCCAGAGGGGAGTGGCTTTATAGAGGAAAGCAAAAGCATCTGGGGTTGGCTTTATGCTCTGCTGCTTTTGCATTGGCCCTGCCAGCTCCATGTGGAGAAATTCCTTTTATATTGCCAGGAAAAGAGCAACACTGAGGGTGATTGGAGTGTTGACATGGAGTGATTGTCACTCAGTGGTGTTCTAGTTCCTCTCCTGTGCCTGCAAAGCCTGCTGCAGTCTCTCACACTTGCTGTGGATGCTGTTCAGTGTCTTCATTGGAGTCTTCTTGATGGTTGTGGTCTCTGTGATTATTTTTGGCTGTGGTCTCATTATTTCACATGTTTAGGTCAATATTCAAACCGCTTCCAAGTCAATGAGCTTTTTCTGACTCTAAGAATTCCCTCTCCCACTAGATGGAGATGTTTGAGACCAGTTCATCCATCAAAAGATATGCATTCCCAAAAGTTACTTGGCATTCTGCCTTTATGTTCAGTGAGGACAGGGAAATCCTATCTCTTTAGCTTCCCTGGGAGGTTGTTAGGTGGCATGCAGGGTTGATGCTGACTCTTATTTAGTCTGAATATAATTTTATACCCTTTTTCTTTTCTTGACTGTTTTTTCTCCCATTCCCATGACTATATTATCATTGTCTGAAGTGAAGAACCAAGTGCTGGAAAGAGCTCACAAAAAGCAAAATCAATTAAGAAAAATTTTCCTTCCTTCTTTTTTTAACTGACTAAAGGCTCTGGCTGCAGTATCACCCTTTTGCTGCAATTTGTGACATCCTTTTCCTATATAAATGGCAGAGGAATTGTACTTTACAAATGGAGAATGACATGCTGGACTCCTCCCAGCACATTCCACCTTTGGGCAAGGAAGAAAAGTTCCACAGATGCTCTCACCACATTATGCTGTGATACAAGCACAGTTCGTCAGCAGCATTACTGCGCGTGGGCACGACATGTTCACAGCCCCTTGCATTTGTGTGCAACACCAGAAACCCTTTAATTAAGACTGCAGGTGTTAAGTGCACGTGGAGTGGAATCCAACCACACTAATCCAACACACCTAAGCTATTCTTCTAGTGGAAGAGTATGCATTAGAACAGGAGCAGAGTTTCTCCAGTTCCTCTCTGACCTGCTTGGCCATTAGGAACTTCTCAGAGGAAACTCCTTGTTACGCCATGCTGATGTACATCCACAGAGCTGTTCTCATGCCTGAAGTGACTGTCAGCTGCCTAATGCAGTTTGAATACTTAGTTTGGAGACCTGCCTTGCCTAAGGCTGCCTTTCCTCAGATGTGTGCAAACACTCCCAGGGCACTGTGCTCTATGCAAAAATACAGTTCCCACGGGTATTCCAAGTAAAAATTTAGCAGAAAATAAAGCAGGGAGGATCTAAGTCCACCCTAGCATTTGGGGAAATGGAAGGAGTAGTACCATCCATAAAAGCATGGACAATAGCCCATTTCTGCTCCCCCCCTGAAACTGGACTACCTGTCAGCTGAGGAATCCAAACCTCAGCCTGGGTGGTTTCATGACAGAGAATTGCAAAGACTCCAACTCTAGTGGGACAAATTGCTTTTCTGCTCTCATTGTAGCTGTATTAAATCTATTGATTTTCTATTGCCTGTGATGGGTGCTGCTTTCCAGAACTAGGGGAAACCCTGACAACTTCAAGAGCAAACAAAGAAATCAATAAAGGGAGGCTGAAGGCCAAGGCATTAGTAATTCTCTTTTGTCTTTAGGATTGGGTGAGGCTGACATGTCATAGGTACCCTTTAGGTGATGGTGGTGTGGCAGACCAGCAAGTGCTGTCAGTGGGAGTTCAGGCTGCCCCAACCACAGTGAGGAATGTTGCATTATCAGTATAAAAATGCAAATGATTAAAAACCCCCAAAGATTAAGTGCAAAATATGCTTGTGAGAGATACCGGAGTGTCCTAGCGCTGTGCAGAATGTGTAACAGCTGGCTGCATTTTTATCTTGGCACAAGCAGAGAGCACAGGAGGAGTGGGAGCCAACAGTTCTTCCCACATGAGCGTGTTGGGGACATCCTGAAACCAAGAGCTGTGGTTGCTCATGGGACTCTTGCCAACAATCAAACCAGAGCAAGGAAGATGATGTGTAGGTTAAGATGCTTCTGTGCCTCTGGAGGGGAACAGCATCACAGTCCTGAGGAACTCTGGCAGAGATGATCTGTGTAGGTCTCATGTAGTAGTCATTTAATTACTGCTCTTGAAATAGATGATGCTTATCTCCCAATTCATGAAGTGTTTAGCTAACACAAATGTTTCTAGCTGGAGTTTTTTTGCCTCCATGCACAGCTGTGAACTGTGTGTGCTTTGCACAGGCAAGGTAAAGTAATTCCAGGGGAAGGTTATGTTCAAAGATGCTGCTAAAGAAACATTTTCATAAAACTGTAGGTAATGATAAGCAAAATTGAGTGTGCATTCCTGGGGGAGACAACTGCCATGCAGATAATCTGTGCCTGAGCTTACACCTGAGCTCCCTTTGTTGTCATGTGGGAGGAGTCGTCCTCCTGTGAAAATAATTACGTTTACAAACATGAAGAGTAATTGAGAGTTATGACTCTAGTAAATATCTTGAACATGGAATTCTCACAGCTGTTTAACAAAATGCCGTGGCCAAAATTCATGCAGGATCAGAAAAGCCCTGACATCAGTCTGTCCTAAGCAGTAGGAGTAGGCAATTGATAGTACTAAATATAAAGGTAGTTAGCATATACACACACTTGTTGAGGAAGTTCAGAAAACTCAATGTGTGGGGGAAAGTAGAATCAAAATGAATCATTTAAATAGTGAATCCATAAATAAATCACTGCAGTGTTTGATATGACATTACTGCTCTGAATTGGTTAAATTGTGTGGAATTTGGGTTTGGCTTAATGTGCTCTAATAAAGAACCCTTGAGGTCAGACAAAATCATTTTTCCCTGTAGGTAATTACCAGCCACATATTTTACCTTGATATTTTCTTTGAACAAGAGGTAGTTGGAGATTTCCCAGGCTTCCTACATACCTCATTTGAAGGATGTTTTTTCAAGAACTCAAATCCAAAGGGATGTTATTGTGGCTCTTGGCTTAATGCAGGATTGCCCTTGTTGAGGTGAAATCTTAGAGTTTTGAAGAGTAAAGAAGCATGCCTGGCTGCTTTTCTGAGCTTACCCAGAACTTTCCTCAGTTTTTCTGAAACTTTCAGTTTGTGTTTTTGATGTATGGCCCTTGGAGAAAGAGAAGCATCATTCCTGGGGGAGACAACTGCCATCCAGACATCTGTGCCTGAGCTTTCACCTGAGCTCCCTTTGTTGTCCTGTGGGAAGAGTTGTCCTCCTGTGAAAAGTCCTGTTTCCATGGGAAGGTCAGATGAAGACACTTGAGCATCTTTTTCTCTCTGAATCTCGAAGACTCAAGACCATTTTGTAGATGTTTCTGTGCATTTAGGACTTCCACTCAGTATTTCCCCTGGTACAACCAAGAGGACCTGAGCTGCTACTGGAGATTGCTGCTGCAACCATTGAGCCTTTTCAGTGTGTCCAGGACACAGCCTGTCAGAGTCCTTGATCTCACTGTATCAGTGACTCAGATGGCTCCGTTTAACTGAACTCTCCCTGTTACATTTGCCACTGCCACAGTTTACTTGCTATTTGGGAAAATTATCATCCTCTTTTCTTTCTGTTGTGTTTTTTTGTTTGTTTGTTTCTAAAATGGTAAAATAGAGCTAGGCTGAGAACTGCTTAATTTTCCAAAAGAGAGAATAAAAAAAACCATGAAGTCCATACATTTATGTCACATTGTTCAGTACATTTACAAGCCTTACCAGATTCATTTAACAACTCCTGTTTAAAAATCTGACAACAATATTAATTAGCATTAATAATAATCCCAGTGTTTTAATCCTGCACCATTTCTTCTGATACTTTGATATCAGTGACAGAAGAACAGTCAGTGGAGAAAAACAGTCATAAACAGCCAGAGTAGTTCAGGTTGGCAGTAGCTCCAGAGGTCTCTAGTCTCAACCCTAAACTCAAAGCATGATCAGTTTAAAGCAGCTGCTACATCTAAGGTAATATTTTATATTAGCCAATTTCCTTCAATCTTGCAGATGCACGCTTTACTTGTAGTACTGATTTGTTCAGGTTCTGTTTCCAAGCACTGAATTTACTTCTGCCTGTGCCAAGAAGTTAAAGGGCCTTCAGTTGGAAGACTTCTCATGGATCCTTTCTCTCAAGATTATTTGTTTGTAGAAGATGTTGCTTTGCATCTCTCCCCCCGCCCCCCCTTTGTTAAGATAATTAGATTGAGACTCCTTCATCTCTGACAGTATATCATGTCAGTTGTGGATGTGTTTGCAGGTTTCAGGGCCATCTCTGGTAGAGCTCTGACTGCCTCCATGGATGGAGGTGCCACAGCCTTTTAGGACTGTAGATAGTGTTAGACCACTCTAATGGTAAGGGGAGGTGGGGGAGTACTAACTCCTTGGAATTTTTCTTCTTACAGCTTGTGTCATGCATTGTGTTATCTCATCACCCTCCTCTTGCTGCAGGCAGCAAAAGGTCTTTGCCTTCTCAAAGGCAAATAAACCCAGTCTCTTCATTGTCTCCATGTGTGTGTCTACTGCTCCAGCTCACAGCCATCTCAGTGGCCTCCTCTGGACTCAGCCCAGAGTCTTTGTTGTACCAGGCAGTCCCAAACCAGACACAGCACTCTAGCAGTGGGCTCACAAGAGCCAGAGGGGATCTCCTCCCTTGACCTGCTGGCTGCACTCATGCTGACACAACGCAGTCTGTGGTTGCCTTTCTTAGCCAGAAGAACACACTGTTGACCTCGGTTTAAATATCCAGGACTTCCCAGATCCATTTCTGTGAAGCGGATTTCTAGCCATAATCCCCAGACTGGTGTCACAAGGGCAGGACTTGGACTTCATTTTGCTGAGACAGCTGCTCACCCCTTCCTTCTGCTTGTCAAGGTCCCTCTGAATAGCAGCTCTGCTCTGCAGCATATCAGCCATGCTCCCTTCCCAGTCTAGTATCGTCTACAAACTTGATGAGAACATGCTCCATCCCATTATCACTGTCATTAATAAGCTGCTAAACTTCATCAGCCCTGGAGAGACACCTCTAGTAATTCATTCATGCAGTTAATTGCTGAGTTCAGTTATCTGCATCACTTGAAAATTTGAATGTTCCTTCCTAAATCAGGTTCTCCCTCTGACCATCCTCTGACATACACAGAGATCAGTAATTTAGTCTCCTGCTCTTTGTGACCCATGAACTGTGACAATGTAGCCAGAGGGTCTAAATCCTCACACATCACCCACAGCTTTGCCCAGCTTTATCCTGTGCTGGCACAAAAACGTTTATTAGCCATGATCCAGACTATAGGAGCCAACTTCAGGAGCATGGTTTGGTGGAGCAACAAGGTGGGTGGTTCTCCAGCAATACTGAGTGCCTTCCCAGGGATCTCTGCCTATAATCCCTTTCCTTCCTTGTGGAGTCTGCATTCCACCACCCCCAGCCCTGTCCCAGGGTGATTGTTCTTTCTGTCTGCAGAAGCCTTTTGTTTGCAGGGCAAGGTCACTCCTCTGCACCCAGTTGCTCACTGAGCTTGAGCCTCTACTGGCCTCCATGGTGGGGCTTCCCCAGGGCGCCAAGTGTGTAAGAGCAGGGGTTCTACTTCATCCATGTAGCAGCTGATGCTGCAGGAATATTTGGAATGTAGAAGAGGGAGGAAAGGGAAGAGCAGCTCCGTTGCCCCCTTCCTGTGGAGGTAGCTCTCTATTTCCCACCCCTTCCCATGAAGTGGGCTTTGGGACTGGCCCCTACTGGCAGAGCTTGCTGAGCCACGGTGGTCTCTCTTTGGTGAGGAGCCTGTTGCTTTGGAGCCAGTCACCTTATCATGGCAGAATTCTCACAGGCCACATGCAGCTCTGTCCCCTGAGCTCTGCAGAAATGACCTATGGGAGCTGGGGCCTGAAAGCCAGCACAGCATACCAGCTTTGCCTGTAAACCAATGCTGCACGCCTGCTCAGCACACCACTGCCCCAAATCAACACTGCACACCACCACCACTCATCTACATCACGTACAGGTACTGCATACCAGCCCTGCTCAGTGTGCCTCCATCACACTCTGGCTGTCCTGGGGAGGAGGCTGTTCTTACTTCCCAGCTGATAGCTGATGCCAGGCTAACCATTAAGTGCCAGCTCCTAGGCCTGCTAGGAAGAGGGTTTTGTTTTCAGGGCACTGCAAACTGCTGACTGTGTCCTTTCCTGCATTGCTCTGATGATGTTTCTCAAGGAGTTTGGCCGGGGTCTGAGCAGCCTTTCCTGCCTGCAGGCAGCTGCACAGCAGAGCAGTGACCCATGTGGCCTCCACTGTGTGTGGACAGCACGAGGGAGGGTGATCTAGGAGCAGGATGTGGCTGTGCTGGTGAAGGAGGAGACAGGCATGTAGCCAAAGTCGGCTGCATTGCTGTGCACAGGACGTTGAGGTTCCTCTTCAGGTACTCTTTGAGGTGCTCCTTTCAGGTGCCTGAGGAGTGTGACATCAACCAAATAGGTTGGTAACCCTCCCAGAGTGAGGGAGGTCCTTCAGGAGATGGGTTGAAGGGGTCCTGGTGCGCACCAGGAGTGGCCCTGTGGAATCCATGGCCGGTGCCTGTCTGCAGAATGGGCGTCCCTACCCCACGGTTGTCTGTCCACGGCACAGGCCTCCCTGCCTGGCCAAAAATGGATCACCTCCAGCCCAGGGGTATGCACTGCTGCTGCCTCCCTTACCAGCCCTGTCTCCTCCCCACATCCTGCTTGTTGCTTCTTGGCACTGTGAAAGAGGAAACTGCTGAGTGTTTCCTCCGTGGAGAGCTCCACAAAAATTCTGCATGCCAAGCCCTACTCCAAGGCAGACAGCCTGAGCAAGGGCACAGGTCAAAGAGCTGCAGTCACCCTTCCACTTGTTGTGGCCATGCCTCAGGCCTAGGACAGGGTTCCCCTAGTGCTGAGGGGGACTTTGGATCCCCTCAGCAGTCACTCTGGTGTGGCCAGGGCCCCCTCCCTGCTGTTCTCTCCCAAGCACAGAGGAGCTTAAATGTTTAAAAAAACATCCCGCCAGCTCTAAGCTGAGCTGGGAAAAGTTCACACTGAGTGTGTCAGGAGTCTGCTGGCGTGTTCCAGTCACTGGTCACTCTCAGCAGCAGCAAGGAGACGTGTAAGCAGCTGCTCATCTCCTGGGTGGGTGAGTGGGTGACAGGTGAGGACAACTGCTTTTTGAAACAGGAGGCAGAAACTTGAAACTCCACTGACATAGTGTTCTGTGATATGACTGCAACCCAGGTGGAGATTTCTGCTGAGCAGCCTGAGATGTGGGAGAAATACTGGCTGCAGTGGGTAGGGCTGAATGGCAACAACTCCCAGTTCCTCTGTCTGCAAGCCGACACAGGGGGCTTGCCCCCTCCTCAATGGTTACCATATGGCTGGGGTTTGCATTTTCTAATTCTGAAATCCTGAATCTTCACTAAGATGATGTCAAGAGGCTGGTGCAGTGCTGAAAAGAGAGGTGTCTGCTGTGTGGGTATGTCTGTGTACAGGGACCAGAGTCCTGTGTGAGCGTGACCCTCTATAGCCCATGACCTTGCACACAGGCAGGTGCTGACTGTGGAGCACTGCATGAGGATCCTCTGGTGGTGCACAAACCACCTGTGCAGACCAGCAGGGGAAGGCACTTCCTGCCCTCAGATATTGCGAACAGGCTGTTTTTGGAAACCCATTATAACCAAAGTAAATGAACTGTGGCTCTTCTCTGCAGTTTCATTTCTCCTAATTTAGTACTCAGAAATGTGTTTAGTTAAGAAGTTACTTATATAAACATTTATAGTCTCACTTACACAATGACAATATATATTCTGAGCTCTTATATTGATTTTAAGCATTTTTTCTTTCAGGGTGAGATTGCCTCTGTTCAAAGGAACATACTAGGACTACACAAGGTGTACATTGTTCACCCAGACTAAGCAAAGCTTTCACCTGAAAAGAATAAAATAAATATGGCAGAATTTACAGGTTACAAGGAAACCTCAAATCGTCACCTGCGTTTCAAGCTGCAGAGCCTCAGTCGCCGCCTTGATGAACTGGAGGAAGCAACCAAAAATCTGCAGAAAGCAGAGGATGAACTGCTTGACCTCCAGGACAAAGTTATCCAGGCAGAAGGCAGCAACTCCAGCATGCTGGCTGACATCGAAGTCTTGAGGAAAAGAGTGCTGAAGATTGAAGGCAAGGATGAAGAAATTAGGAAGGCTGAAGAGCTTTGCAGATTAATGAAAGAAAAACTTGAAGAGGAGGAGAGCCTTACTCGAGAGCTGAAGTCAGAAATTGAACACCTTCAGAGGAGAATGGCAGAGCTGGAGAAACTGGAGGAGGCCTTTGGCAGGAGCAAGAGTGACTGTACACAGCTGTGTCTTAGCCTCAATGAAGAAAAGAACTTGACCAAAAAGATATCTACAGAATTAGAAATACTTAGAGTGAAAGTGAAAGAACTGGAAGCATCTGAGGACAGGCTGGATAAAACTGAGCAGAGCTTAACAGGTGAGTTAGAGAAGCTGAAATCCTTAGCCCTGAGCTTTATCACAGAAAGAAAACATTTTAATGAAAGGGAAAAGCAGAAAGAAAAAATAATCCAGGAGCTAACACAGAAACTTGAACAAAACAATAAAATAAATCGGGCAGATCAAACTAGAAATGCATCCAACTTGCTAGAAAGGTCATCCAACAACCTCCTGGACAGAAATGACTTGAGAATTGAAAATGACTTGACTTCTGCACTGCCTTCTAAAGAGACCAGGAGGAAGGGAAGTGTGGATTACCTGAAACATGTAGAAAATGAAACCAGGAATAAATCAGAAAACCAAAAGAATAAAAATCAGGAAGACAACAAAGTGAAAGATCTCACCCAAGAAATTGAGAAGCTTAAAACTCAGATCAAACATTTTGAATCTTTAGAAGAAGAACTTAAAAAAGTGAGAGCCAAAAACAATGACCTGCAAGACAGTTACTTGAGTGAACAAAATAAAAACAAACTCTTAACAGGCCAGCTAGAAGAAATAAAAATGCAAATAAAGAAACAGAAAGATCTGGAGAATGGAGAGGTTGAAAATGAAGATACAAGCTTTTCTAGCCGGGGAAAACATGACCGACCTAAATACAGAGGTGTCACTGCTGATTTGACAGCGGCCAAGCACAAGCCAAGGGAGCTCTCACCACAGCAGCGCCGGGAAAGAGCACGGAACAGAGACTTCTCTGTCAGTAATGACAGCTACAGCCATGGTGGTAAGCAGGTGCCCAGTCCAAGCTTAATGAACAGAAAAGCAGGAAAAACATCTGGTGCATATGCCCTTTCAGACAGTGGTGTTGCAGATACAAAAAGACTGGAAGAGAAATCTTTAGTGTCCACTATTTCTTCTGGTCAGAAGGAAGGCTGCATCATGCAGAATGAGGGAAAGAGATCCAAAGAGCAGCCATCTGTCCTCAGCCGATATCCTCCTGCTGCACAGGAGCAGAAGTCTTGGAAAGCACCTTCCAAACATGTTGGTGACACAGGCCTGAGATCCAAGGCTGAAAAGCCATCTCAGGTGCTCCGTGGCAACTGCCAAAATGGTGCTGGCACACGGGATGAAAAATCAAGCAAAGGAGAATCAACGGTTTCTGTGGCTGAGAAACTGAAAACAAATCAGGCTGAAGTCAGTGACTGCGTGGGGGACATGCAGCTTACAAGGGGTAACTACACCTCTGCCAATGGCACAGCTTCGGGATACAGGTACCATCTGTCCTCCCACGTGTCATCCTCAGACTCTGCTGGCTCTAAAGCAGAAGCAGTGAACACTTTTGCTGCATCACACAGACAACCCTTGGAGGGAAGGGCTAAAAGGGCAATAATCTCCCATGAAAAACAAGCTGTAGACACGTCACTTGAAAGCACGAAGCTTTCAATGCTAACAAAGCATCCCCATCGCTCCAGGAGTCAGGAAGACATTCTGGAGGTTCTCACAGGTCTTGATAAAGAAGACACAGAGCAGTCTTCAAGTTCAGCAACAGATCATGTAAATGTGGGTTTAAAAATCGACTCCAAGACCATGCAGAGTAACCAGGAAAAGCTTAATTCAGATGAAGAATCAGGAAGAGGCAAAAAAACAACCACTGAATCAGATTTTGAGACAAGAAAAAAAGTCAGTTCCAAGCAGTTCTCCAATGCTAGGGGAGTTTTTAGAGCATCACTTTTTGAAAATGATGAAAACACTATAAATGATGAAGACTCCACTAAGTGTATAAAACCATTGGATGCCAGCACTGGAGGACTGAAATCCAGAAGGTCATTCAGCCCAAGAGAAGCTCTGAGATCAAAAGCCATCATTAAACCTGCAATTGTTGAAAAGGATATGAAAGCAGTCATGGGGGGCACTGTTTCAGAGGCAGAGTCAGAAAAACAGAAGTCTGTTTTTAAAATGGTAACAAATAAAATGACAAGCAGCATCACAATCTTCCCTTCTGAGCCAACAGCTCCAAGGAGTAGTACAGATACAGCAGCAAAAGAAAGGCATGTTACCACCAGCAACATCAGAGTTGCTTCAAATGAACCTTCACCATCAAAAACAAACAATCTCCCCACACCCTTCGAGATCTCAATTAATAAAAGTGCTCTGAAATTATCTGAGACGGACAGAAGTGGAGAGGCAGTGCCAAGAAGTAAAGCTGAAACGGTGGTCTCCAGAAGCAGCATTACACTAAAGACTTCTGAAGTCACAGAGAGGAACAGTGAACTGCCTTCAGAGACAATCAGCTGGAAGAGTCATGGCTTTTCAGATGCAGCTTTATCTGAAACAAAGCATGTCACTGTGAGAAGTTCCTGGAGAGCAAGACAAGGTTTACATTCCCTGGAGGACTCTCAAACTAAAGTGGAGAAAAGTGCAACTTCCAGTACTACAAACTTGTGTAGGTCCTCAGTGGACCTCTCAGAAGTGGAAGGGAACAGTGCAAGAACAGACTCCCTGGACCAGACCTCAGCAAGGACCAGTGCCACATCTAATTTTTGGAGTGCCCCTGAACTTGAGTCCCGAAGGACCAAAAGTAACTTAAGTGCACCTGAACTGCTAACACGGAGGAGTTATGTAAGTGATCCTGCAGCAGCTGCTGCTTGGCACCGGACCACACTACCTGTGAGTATCCTGTGTTCAACACTCTTCTCTTTCAGTTGATGAGGTTTTCCAAGTTGCCTGTTAGTTGTAGGATGTGTGATTCGAAATTCTTGCAGCTTACTTTTAAGTGCTGCCTCTCCCAGCTCCTGCTATCTTCAGTGCAGCATCTCATGTGTGAATTATCAGACTTAGCCTTATTGAATTACTAGACTTAGCCTTATTGAAATTAGATCCATCTGCTTGGATCTTGTAATGCCATATGAATGACTGCATAGTAGCATTTGGTCTTGCCAAGATCAGAGAAGATATAGGCACAGCTTAAGTAGGACCTGATACGCTTTTCAGAGTGGCTTCACACGGCACTTCTGACTTGGAGTAGCAATGAAAAAATTAAGGAAATGAGCAGATTTGAGTAGGGCTGTGCTTCAGGCAGAGCTGTAGCTCTAATGGCAGCTGTAGAGATAGATGTACTTTTGGTTAAGAGCTGCATGGTTTCCTCATGTGAAACCAGACTCTGGTCTGGAAATGCTCCCTGGGGCATCTCCTAAACAGATTGGTGGTCGCTGGTTGCATAAGGCTGCTCACTCCTTGGTCTGTGCCAATATTCCACCTGAAAAGGAGCAAGAGCCACAAGAGTAGCTGTGCTTTTTTCCTATTTCTTTGGTAGCAGTGAGGGGAGTCCCTCAAAGCAGACAGCTGGTCTGGTGAGCTGTGCTTGCCATTGGAGCTGCAGACTCTGGCAGATTTAAGTGGGTTCATTGGCATCAAGTACCCTCCAGACCATTAACACTCCACTGGTTCCTGCTGCAGCTTCTGCCTCTGCTATTCGTTGAATTGCTGCCCTGAGCAGCTGCTGCCATTGCCAGTCTGCAGGAGGAACCCATCTGGGTAATGTGACAGGGCTGGTGGCAGAGAGGGGACAGATTCCTAACGGAATGACTCTGGCATTGACAAAGAGGCGCTAGAGATACGAAAGCAGTTTTACAGTTTCAAAACTTCTCTTCCACTTCTCTGGCGATGAGAAGTACAGAAGAATTTGCACTTTGCTTTGCAAGAGAGCCTGTTGCCTATGTTACAAAATGCAGACTGGCCTTCTGGCTATATTTGGACACAGAATGCATCATCTTGCTGGCCAGGGTGGGTTGCAGGCAATCTTTTGTGAATCCAAGCAGAGCTGATATGATTGAAGTTGTCCTTTTGCATAACAGCAGCTTAGATGCTTGGGAAATGGGAGATCCATTCCTGGGCCTCTCTTTATTCCAGGAATTTGAATTCACAGCATCCACAACCTTAACTCTCACAGCTGACTTGACTCTCTTCGCTTGCAGCTGGGCTTAGGTATGGTTGGTCATGGAGCCCTAAGCAGTGGGCACTCACAAGTTTCTTTTCCATCTTTCCCCCTGGCAGCACACCCACGGCTGAGTGTAGCTCTGCAGTACATTCTGCAGGTGGTCTCAAAGTCACTGTTGGATCAAATTTGCCAGCTATGCAGTGTACCTTCACAGCAACTGAAGTGTACTTCACAGAGCAACCTGACCTCTGTGTGGTTATTCTAAAAATCCAGGATTAGGTGGCTTTTAGTCTTGCCTGTGTCTCCAGGGACAGGCAGTCAGAATAGCCACCGTGTTCATACAGGGCTGTTAAGGGTTGAGTTTAGTATCTCTCTCTGTGTCATACTTTGCAATAAAATCACCCTTGACACTACAAACCTGAATTCTTGGTCATATCTTGGTCAGATTAAGTATCATTTTAGCTTGTAAATGAGGAGTATGAAGTTAGCCCAAAAGACTGGAGATATGTAGATATACAAGATATACCAAATTATATGTATTTGGGCAACATAAATTATTGCATATGCCCTTGGGAAAAAACCCTATGAAGGGTATCTTCAGACTTATGCTTTATATCACAGTAGCCAGTTTCTGCTGGGATTTGCATTTCAGCTAAAGACGTAGCTATTTCTCTGGCTGAAGGTTGGGCACTGATCTGTGCTGACATTCAGCTGTCCTGTGAAGGTATCACTGCCACCTCTTGCCAGCTCTACTATCCACAGTCTAAGATTCTCTTAAGGATCGTATTTGGAAAACACAGGATCTGTGCTGGTTTTGACAAAATCCATCTTTCTCTCCTCAATTGCAGCCTTCCTTACTGCTGATGTGGGCAGATGTTCCCAATGAAGCTCCAGGAGGTAGTGACAGCTCTTTGCAATACCTGTACTGCCAAAGCAGCAGCTCTCTGCAACACTGCTGTGGGAGCCCCAGGGAGCAGGATGAGTGCTGCAGCCTGGGGACCAGCTCCCTCTGGTGCTGGCAGCCAGCCTCCTCAGGCTCTGTAAAGACCTGAGGCAAGGCAAGACCTTGAGCAGTCATTCTGTTGGGCTTCATGTTTCAGATAGTGAAATCGTCATTTCTCTGGTCTGATGTTTGATGAAAATTAGTGCAACAGTGCTGGCAGGCAGTGAGGAGCAATAGATAAACACGTAGTTTTCTTATGCCTCTGTCATTAATATGACTAGAGTTGGGCTGTGTGCTGCATTTATTAGGCAAAACCTTAAGTGTAGGCTTGTCTTCAAGGGAATTCATCATATCTTCTTATGATGGGTGGATCTCATGGAAGAAGTCTCTCTGACAGTGTCCACTATGTGCTACCTCTCGCCTCTTCTCTCTCCTGCTTTGGGGACTAATATACAGGGCATCTCTGGTGGGTTGACCCTGGCTGGATGCAGGTTCCCACCAAAGCCTCTCTATGACTGCCCTCTGTAAGTGGACAGAGGAGAGAAAATATAATGAAATTCATAAGAGATGATAAGGACAGGGAGAGATCAATCACAAATTACTGTCACAGGCAAAATAGACTTGACTTGGGGAAATTAATTGAATTTATTATCAATCAAAATCAGAGCAGGATAATGAGAAGTAAAACAAATCTTAAAACACCTTCCCCCCACTCCTTCCTCCTTCCTGGACTCTTCCTCCTCACACCCAGTGGTGCTAGGAGATGGGGAATGAGGGTTCTAGTCAGTTCATCACATGTTTCTGCCTCTGCTCAGGGAGAGGACTCCTTTCCCTGCTCCAGTGTGGGATCACTCCCACAGGAGATAGTTCTTCATGAACTCCTCTGGCATGAGTCCTTCCCGTAGGCTACAGTTCTTCATGCTCCAACATGAGTCCCTTCCAAGAAGTGCAGTCTTTGAGGAACAGGCTAGTCCAATGTGGGTCACTCTTCTACAGAGTGCAGACTTTCAGGCACAGCCTGTTCCAGTGTGGGTCCCCCAGGGGTCGCAAATCCTACCAGTGAACCTGCTCTAGCACAGGCTCCTCTCTCCATGGGTGTGCATGTCCCTGCCAGGACCCTACTCCAGTGTAGGCTTCCCACAAGGTCACAGATTCCTTTGGGCATCCACCTGCATTTGGGGCTCCTCCACATGCTCCAGGGGCACAGGCTGCTTCAGCATGGTCTTCACCCACAGGCTAGGGGGGAGCCTCTGCTGTGGTGCCTGGAGAACCCCCTCCTCCTCCCTCTGCACCGACCTTGGTGTCTGTAGAGCTGT
>VYZS01086731.1:38789-54972 GCA_013400695.1 Neodrepanis coruscans | reverse complement strand
GCTGTCATTTCCGTGCTTGTTGACCATCACTGCCACACCTTGTATTAGAAAAAATTTGGAATGAAATATTTATATCAACATTTCAATTAACACATTTTTAAATTTTAAAAATTCAAATTTGCAGTCAACTTAAACCCTACACAACATTGTTTTTAAATCTTCATATTCCTAAAATTTTGATTACATACCACAGTAGCATATGCATAAATCTCAGATGCAGTACTCTACTGCTAGCAATAAATGCAAATAAACATTGGATGCAGCAAATCAAGAGATACACATGAGGATGGGCTGTTACCATCAAAAGAGACCACAATGTAAAGTATGGATGACCCAATGATACCCTGGATTTTCTGACCCAAGTTTAAAAACTTGTATAAGCAAGTTTGTTAAAATAAACATACCAATATGTGCTGAACCACTGCTACTTTTACTTTGTGTAGAGGTACTGCATGTCTGGGTCCCGGGTTGTGCTGTGCCTGTTCGATTTAAACCCCTGTACAGTTTCCTACAGGAGAGTTCATCATTGTCACTGTCATGTAGGGATGGTGTCCGAGGCCTAAAATGCCGCCATCTACATGATTTGATATTGACTAGTATCTGACTGAGGTCTTTTGAGAGAGATTTGTCCGAGGTATTTGTTTCTGAGGTATTGGCAAATTGACTGATTGAAGAGTGTTGTGATGAGGAAAGCCTTTCCAAATCCAGGTGATGAAATGCATTATCGTAGTCCGAATGCGCTCTGTCCAGCAGCACCCTAAAACCAGGAGACAATGCAGAGTTACACAGGGGCAAGAAGCACCAAGGAAATCACCAGTTTGAAATGTGGGCTGGTGGATGACAAAGGGAGAGAAGAAGGTACACAAAGCTGTCCAAGAACAAGCAAACACAAACACCACCTCCCTAGAACAGCAAAGGACTATTATTTTACAGGACAGTAGCATGTTTAGGTATATTCTGGCTTTCACTGTTTGGAAAGCTGAGATACATCATCACATGTATCTTATGACACTGAAGCACCACATGACTTAAAGACGAGACAATAACATTGCTTAAGTAAAAAGTGATTCAAATATCTTCCTAAAGTAACTTTATTTCAAAAGCCCTACTCCCATATATACAAATATACTACAACCATCCCACTGCAGCAGCGATGTCACACATGAACTTCTAAATCCCCTTGCAAAAATCCCAGTAAAAGCCTTTAGCTTTCATTCCAATTTTGCTGGTTGGCCCAGCCGGGTCACTAATATGTGAAGAGGTGCTAAGCATAAATCTGAAAGGCAAATCACATTCTTGCTTTCAATAAAAATTTAATACCAATGTACTCTTTTCTTAAAGACATCATGTGATATTTAAGAAACAGCACCTATATACTGAACCATTTATAAGCTGTTTTCAACAGAGTCTTAGAAGTAAAATGCCTGAAGTAATTTAAGTCACTGATATTTCTGACAATGTCCGAGATTGAATAGTTATTGTCACTTTTAAGTAGCTCTCCCAAATCATCAGATACTCTAAAAGCATTTTCTGCAAAACAATTTTTGCAATCTTTACTGCTATTTGAATACAGTTATGCAAATAATTTAAGTACAAAACACCAATCACAACTGACAACATAGATGCATTTTTAGCTCAGAACTTTTGAGTGCAAACAAAAGAACTATTTAAGGAAACAGTACTAAAGCAGCTTCCACTAGCACAAAATAAAAAAGGAAACCTGTACCAAATGTGAGTGTTTAAAAAGCCAATCTTTCTCCCCATGATGTCTCCACTTCTGAGTGTTTTGTTTTTTTAACTTTGCTGGTTTTTGTCTTACTGAGGTTTTTTAATTGTATGCTTAAAAACAGCAGCAATTCCACAGCACTTACCTTCCACCACGGCCAACCCGCCTCCGTGCAAACCCAATGCACCTCTGGGGTACAGTGAGGGTGGTCAAGCAGTATCTGTAACGCACGTCTCCTAATCTCCCCTCCCTGGGGCTGCTCCACGGCCAGTTGCCAGGTTGGTCTAAATGAGGCTTAAAATGATTTTAAACAATTAGTCACAAGATGTTTTCCAACAATGACACTCTGTCTTATGATATGTAAGGAAATTCTACTTACAGCATAGTACTGACAGCCTGCTTTCCTACGGAAGGCAAAAGGACCATCAGGATCATTTTCTTCCTCAGCCTCCGAAGAACCAGACAAAACCTTTAAAGAAGGGATGAGGGGGTGTATATGAGGAGAGGTATTAGCAAATTGCTGAATTTTACTCCTGTTCTTTCCCAAAAAGCAGTACAAAACTCTAGAGGTCCCACCTGGGAGAGAGGTTCTTCATCTGAGCTCGGAAAATCGTACTGATTCAAATCTTTAGCATTAAAGACTGGCAGCGCAGCAGGACTTGTCTGTTGAGGAGTAGCAGCAGCAGACGAAGGTAAGACTTTTGGCTTCTTCTCATACTTTCTTTTGGGTCTAATAACATCAGGTTTATCTTGCTGCAAGAAAAATAAAAGCAGTGTAAAATTACACAAGAGATGAAAATTATATTAAGACAGGAGTTCAAAAAAACTTCTGCGTAAGCAACTTAAAATATGAACTCATCTCTCCACCATCTTGACAGCAAAACATGTAGTCATTTCAAGAGTATCTGCATTTCTTCTCCAGTAATTGAAACATTTAACAGACAAGGTGGGATCAAGCACTGTTTGCCCAGTCTGTGCTGGATAACTCACTAGTAATTAAGGCAACAGAACTACTTTGCAGAGTAGACCAAAACACATATGATGATCTGCATGAGGCACCTTTTTTTTCCTAGCATTTTAAATTCATAGCCATTTATGCAGTGTTAGGGAATTACAGTAGTTCCCTAAGTACCAAAAACTGCTTTAAAAGCAAAATCAGAAGTTAGATTTCTCCAAGATAAGGTATCTTGGATGGGCCTCTAAAAAGTAAACATATTTCCCCATCCTATGCAAAGTCAAGTGCACTTCCCAAGTCACCAAGAAACAGATTTTTTTCAAGCTGTGAGACACTGCACTGATCCCACATCACTGACAGGCCAGTACATGCCAGCAAGCACAATTACACTGTTCTACTATCAGTGGAAGAATTCACTGATTCCAGCCACTTTGTCAGATTCAGAACAGCCTCTGGACATCCTTCAGTTGAAAGAAGTGTTGGTTTAAAATTCAAATTATACCTCAGCATCTCTCCTGTGTTACCTGACCTATTTAACATGCTCAGCTGTTCACACTGTAGCTATGCTTTGTATGACACACAATTAAAGCCTGTAGGGAAAAAAGTGCTGGTCAGCTGTCTAAAGCAAGTAAGTTATTTGATACTTTACTTAAATACAAAACCAGACAAAGATATACAGCACACTGGGAATATCAGTGGATCAAATTTTAAAAACAACCATCCAGATTAAAATAACTATGTAATTTAGAACAATATATGAATTTTACATAATTAGCTCTCTTTGTACATCAAGGTAATAAATACAGTTTTGTTCAGAATATCTTGAATTTATGGACAGTATTAGAGAAAAACATTTCCAGCCTCCTGAGAAAGAATACAACTGCACGTGTCCTCTTGTCTTTAGTTTGTCTATATTTTATTTCTGTCTGGAGTGCCAGGAGTCTGCATGTTATTCTCACGCCTCCAAGAGAACAAATCACTTTATTTCACCTGCAGCTCCTGTTAGGTATTGCCAGTTTCAAAAGCCTTCCTCCCTCCTCCTATCCTAAAATGCTGTATCTTGCATACCTCATAGAACAAACAGTGACCTGGTTACTGACATTACTCACTTTAACTTTATATTCTTTCAGTTCCATTGCTTCTTGGTGTTTAAAAGAACTGCTGTTAGTCACAGGAATGATGGGAATAGCATAGGTAGGTTTAAGTGGCTGCCGCTGTGCCATGACTTCAGACATGATCTCTCCACTGTAGTCACCCAAATTATACCTGGAATCAGAATACATCTTTTTGTTGGAATGTTTACAATGTACATCTGATAAAAAGATGAGAAATGCTGAGAAACACAGACTAGTAATTGCAGCTTGAGGGGACATCCAGGACATCAGCAAAAAGGACAGAAAATATTACTCCAGAAAAGGGGGGGTAATAACAGAAAATCCACTGCAATGGCCAATGCTGACAAATAAAAAAGGATAACTATCTTGTAAAGTACCTCTAAAAGACAATACTATAAAGGAAAGAAGTAGAAGCTGGAAGGAAATAAATAATAGGAGAGGATTACCCTTCCTCCTCAGTTGTGGACTGGCACAATTTAAAAACCATACATTTATCACCAAAAAGGTTTTAACAGTGAAGCAGAGTGCCTTATTCATGAATCCTCCCTATTTTGTGTTGTGGAGTAGTTTCACAACAAGATGATCCATGAAACATATTACATTTCAAGTCCTGTGACAAACGCCAAACTGAAGTGCAATTTTGCACTCAGAGAGGTATCAGTCTTTCCTCCTTTCAACAGCTTATTTTATGGAAAAAGCTACTGGAAAAAGCTTCAAGATTTCTCCCCTCTCTGTTTTTGTTAAAAACGCTCAGTGCTTGAAAAAACTGCTCAAGTAGAGACATTCAGCTTCTCTCCCTAAGAATCCAGACTAAAAGGTCAGTTCTCAAGCTTTGAGACACTGGCCCAGAACATTTGCTTTCGAACAGGTATCTGGGCTAGAGAAGATTCTAAGTGTCCATCTAGAGAACAGCTCCACATTGCACCTGTGATTCCCAGTTGATGGCCAGCTGGCAGAGCAGAGCACTTGGCCCTCAGCACAGCACACCAAGACGATGTCAAAAGAAGCACTAGTTGGAGATCACTCACACATCTTATACTGCACAAAATGATTATTTCCTTTCCTCAAGAGGGTTTTAGATCAAGCTTTTTGAGCAAAGAATAGTGATCATGAAGTCAAGGAAGAATAGTAATGACTGAAACTAAAAATAGCTTAAAAATAGTTGGGACTTTCTCAATCTAAGTACTTCACATGCATTTGCACGTGAATTTACCTGAAAGCACGATCTATTTTCTGGTGTAATATCCAACATAGATACAGACATACATTTGAAAACATGTATACATGTAATGAAACAATGTAGGTGGATGTGACTGATCACTTGCCCATAATAACCAACCAGCTAACATTCTATTTTGCTCTCTGTAGCCATAGATGAGAATATGCTACCCTGCAAGTGTGAGTCTAAAGACTTGTTTCAAAAATCTCTATTTGAATATTTGCAGCAATCAGAACATAAAGTAGCTCCCAAAGCTTTCCACAGCAACTTTTCAATAAACATTACCTCTTTTCCATAATTTCCAGTGTTAAGTGCAGCAACTCCCTCTTGCTTTTTTCCCTCCTCTTTATCATCTCCAGGATGGTGACTGCACGACTCAGATCTCGACGCAGCTTCAGCATCTTCTCGTAAGATGCTTCATCATTCTTTCGATTCTGCAGACACACAGATTTTGTGTTTCCCCTCATCATTTCAATTAAATACTCTGGATTAAAGTAAGTTCTAAGTATTTAAGTATACTAAAAAAAAGACAAGTCATATGCTAAACCAAGGAGAAGCATGTGCACATTACCAATGAGCTACAGCTTACTAACACTATAAGCAAGTTTAGCAGTAGATTTCGTGAATAAAAGAATATAAACTTGCATTTAATAGCTGTCCTAAAGTAGTTTTATGTTTTTTTACCCCTGCAAATTAGAGAAGAGAACACTCCAGTTTTTAATGTTTTAAACAGAGCAGAATTGTTTCTTTATATAAACTAGTTTTGAAAGGGGGAGGAAGAAAGAAAAGCTGAGCGAGACACTGATGTACTTACTTTCCGTGTTTGCATCTTTTCTGTCCGTCTTCTAAAAGCAACATAAGGATCATTTGTGCTGGAGCCATCTCGTTTCTCTTGTTTCACTGCTGGGATAAGAGAGGGACCTCGACAATTTTTCCTCTTTTTAATCCAGTACTCATACACTTCTCTGATCAATTCATCATCTTCCTTCAGCAACAGCTTGGCCTCTTGCAGGCTGACTGGCTAAATGGAAAACCCAGCATGTCACTTTCACAAAGCAATATATAAAGTATATATTTCAAATTCCTTATTCAAAGTACCATTGTACCTGCTGACCGCTGCCCTTTTCTAGTCTGTCTATCATCTCCTCAAATTGCAAAGGAGAGATGTCCATTCTCTTCTTCAACTTATTCACAAAGATCTCATCTTCCGAATCCAAGTCATAATCCGGCTGCTCAGCATCCAAACTAAAAGCTGAATGGTACAATGAAAGTTAAAGTTAGTTTTGCTACAGAAATGTTTTGTTCTGATAGCAACGTTCAGACTACACACCACACTTTTGTGGAGACAAAACCCAGATTATTTGAATGTTGTATGAATGTCAACTCACACCTCTATTTTTCCTTGAAAAAACATTACACTGTTAAAAACCAGGCACAAAAGTTGACACTACTTGGTTATGGTTTTGTTATTCAATGAAAACTTCCTAGTGGTCAAACCAGTCTGCGGTTTTCTGCCTCACTGCTTTCCACAAGAAGTTTTTAGATTGGTGAGTATTTTCAATGCTGCTGAGTATTCTGCAGTTTCATGTCTGGTTGATCAACAGTCTTAAGACTTCAGCCCAAACACATGTCAAAGCTACTTCTAACAAGGCATGTGCAGACTGTATTACCATCACCTTACACATGCTCTTGTCAAGGATTTCTGTGATGTAGATGAGCAAAATTGAAGTGGCCCAACATGGTCTATCCTATGCAGCATGGCACCTTTCATACACAAGTAATGTTTTGCAGAATACAAACACATGTTCTGCTTCCCACAATATTCTATAAAAACTCAGCACTCTGCACTAAAAACAAGATCTCCCTAGTTCTCATTCAAGTTGTTTTAGTTGGTAAGAAACTAAAAAAAATAAAATTCTTCCCAAGTGCACATTTGAAAACACAGTATGAAACACACACCTAGAGGTAGAATACAACACAGCTGAAAATCACAGTTCCAGCTCTTAGACCACTAGATAAGGAAGCATTTCTTTATCTAGTCTAGATAAAGAAAAGAAGAATTAAAAGTGTAACCTTGGTATCAGCATGGAACACTGCTGGTAGGAAGGAAGAAGTTTTTTACAATGAGGGTGGTAAAACACTGGAACAGGTTGCCCAGAAAAGTGGTGGATACCTCATTCCTGGAAACATTCCAGGTCTGGGGCTCTGAGCAACCTGATCTGGTTGAAAATGTTCCTGCTCTTTGCAGGGGGTTGGACCAGGTGATTTTTAAAGGTCCTGGCCAGAACCCAAATTATTGTACAATTCCAATACTTTCAGTCACCACTGAGGGTGACCAATATAGAAGTTAATTAGGCATGATACCTTCTAACACAGCACAACACTACTACATATTAATTCTGTTTCATGGTGTAATAAGGAGAATTTAAAAAGTCTGACACAGACTGTACTTTATGTAATTTTTTCGAAAGTTATCTGAAGTATTGTGGTGCTCACGTGAAGGGCCATATCCATCCAGAATGGCTGCTATCTTCCAACAAAATCTAATTCCGACAAATTTGTGTGTCATCAGTGATGTCAAAACCCACTTTTAGACATGGAATACAGTAAATGCTACCACTGCTATGCCCTTTCTACTTGGCTTCTCAGTCTGCTCTACTGCCATTTTATCCTGGTTAAGCCTCAGGGACTGGCATTCCATTTCTGAACTACGTATTTCCTCTTCAAGTGGATTTGTGTCTGTCCTTGCAAACAAACCTAAGTTTCCCTCCAAATTCTTACTACTGACTAAGAACTAAACATACAAGTAGCATGTATTTTCTAACATACTGGAAACAATTAATTCACACAAGTCAAGTCTTGATGGGAGCTCTTTTAGGAGAGACATTTAGGAGTAATGTCTTGAATGACCAGCAAAAGGAAGTTCTCAATGTAGCCTTGAAACAATGAGTTACTTTACTTACGCTGTATGTGAATCAGCTGCTTTGGCATTTTAAATTCTCCAGGATATATAGATTCATAGTATGCAATATTACTTTCTGCTTCTGGAACCGGTATAACCATGTTATCCCTCTTCTCTCCATAGACCTGCTGTGCTGAGATTGCCCGCTGGAGATGATGTTCCTGAAAACAAAAAGGTCAGGATGAAAACTCGAGATAACATTTCTGTAACTCAGACTTGCTAAAGTTGAAGGCAGTTTCTTTCTCTGCAAACGCTCCCACGGTAAATGCCGAGCCCCGACCTGAGGAATCCACAGTCGCACCCCGACCCCAAGCCAGAGGTTCCCCAGCAGGTGGCGCTCTCCCCTCACACACCCCCCGCTCCGGATTCACAGCTCCACCAGACAAGTCTCACATTCCCGGCACACAGAGCCACACAAATCCATGATCCAATACATCTGGAGAGACACTTAGTCAGGGTTGATTAGAGACACAGATCATAACAAGTCGCTGCAGGCAGATATTGACTCTGGTATTACTCTGTATTTGCCTTGGCCACTTAATGCCAGTGATGTCAGAAAGCCAGAAAGGTCCTTTGCCATCATCACCTACAAAGAGCAACTATTTTTACCCAGTGAATGATTCCTGAAGATCCTCTCATTTACTGCAATGCTTCCCACTATCCTGCCTTTCCTCCTCCTAACCCATCAAATAAAGTAAAAATGCAATCCATTCTTGCTGTAGTTCTGCCAACACAGTAAGCAGCACCAGCACAGTTCAAACAGAGTTAATAACAAAAACCCACCAGTGAGACGTGTGTGTGTTTAGAACTGGTTTGCTGACAACATAACATGGTACTTTTTCCCTTGTACCAATGCTGGTTTCTTAAGTTTACTGTGCTCAGCAGAGCAGTGCAGCAGTAGTTGTGTCAGTACAACTCTCAGTGAGATGCTGTAAACCAGACCCCTGGAATACTGGAGAGCTGGAACTGTAGCAAAGGGGTTGCCAGGATTGTTGGTTTTAATATTGAAGTAAAATGTATCAGTGTTCATCCACACGATCTTATTCCATCTTTATCTGTCTGACTTAACAACTGAATTCCTCTAGTACAATAAGGGCAATTAACATCTGCCTAAACTTTGAAAGAGATAAATAATAAAAGAAATTATAAAACAGGCTTTCTTGTAAACTGCAGTTAGTGCAGCCTGAAACTCAAATGTGTTCCAAGGTGGAATTCTGCTGAAAGAATTCACAGGGTTTTAGCCTAGCTTCAAAAAATTGCAGAGATTTCTGTCACAGCTGCCCCCTGGTTAAAAGGCTTCTTCAGAAAAAGAGAGACCAACCATGAGCACACGACACAGCCCACAGTTGCAAGTGAAACTCACTACGACTCTGACCCTCCAGCACTTGCTAAATCTATACACATCACCTTGGAGGTGTGGTAGCTAAAATTCTTTCTTGGGTATGGATAAAGGAATTATCTTTCAGTGAACTACTGCTCTCAGACACCTCAAATTTGTGTAAACTGTAAAATAAGGCTTCAGGACTTTGTCCCCACAGCTACAACTGTCACAGAACAGGGAACTGTGCTTTATCTTCATATAGTACAGTAGGATTCTATGTCAAATACATGATAATAGCCAATGATTTCTGAGTAACAGCCAAGGCTTACTGTTTTTCTAACAGTATCAAGGGTTCCTGGTGTATCCATTTCAACTTGTGTTCCTAATCACCAAAAAAAAGCTTTATTTCAGGGAAGAAAAAAAAGGGGACTAGACACTAAAGATTTCTACTTCTCTGATCCACCTCTGATACAGAAATAGACAATCAGTAAAGCCAAGGTTGCTGGTACTAACAATGTCCAGTAACAAGTATTTACAAAAATCTTAAAATTCTTGAAACACAAGCACACATTATAGTTTTGCCTGGCTTTCATCCCAACTACAAAAATACTCAGTATGTAAGCAGGATGTGAGGAGATCCACACATTATGAAAGCAACTGGATAAAATTTCCTCCACTGAAACAGTTAAATTAACCTGCTGTTCATATTGGTCTCAATCCTTCTCAACAGACACTCCACTAAACACGAGAAACCAAGCAGAAACCTCTCCTTCCAGCTCTGTGCACCAGGGCTCTCACTCAGTTGGACAAACCAGCAACAGCAACTTTGCCCTGAGCTTCAGCATCTCAGCTGGTGGCTCAGCACATCCCCCTCCCCTGGTAATACACAGAATCAGCTGCAATTGTTAACTCTGGAAACACTAATTTTTAACAAGAAAACATGTTAAATATCTACTGTTAACTAACCTACCACAGCTAACAGTGCCTGCTCTGCAGTCATTCTCCACTGGGAGTGCACAGCTGGTGACTCCACTCAAATGCAACACCTCATTCATCTGAATCCACAACTTTCCATTTAACAGTGCAGTGGTTTCTTCAATCTGTCAGAATGATTTTCAATTCAAATCCTAATCAAACTTCCTGGCTGCCCCTCACATTAACATGTAGATACCGTAGTCCCACACTCCTGAAAAAACCAACAGGCATTTGAAGACAGACCTCCCAGGAAATCCAACAAATAAATTCATTTTGTCTGCATTTGTCTGAAATTTTCATATTTCTAGTTACAGTTTTCCAATCACATACATTTCCACTACATAACTGTTTCCATTCACTGCGTAACAGAGCAGTAGCAAAATCCCTTTTTATGCAACTACCCATTAGGGCCTGTGTCCTGCCACAGAAAGAAGTTTGACTGGATTAACTGGGGTTTGTTCTTGAAAACCCCTCATTAGTTGTTCATAAAGATTAATGTCTTCCATGTGATTACTGCGGTCAAATCATCTACAGTACCCACACTCCTCCAGGAACTGCTGTTTAGGTAACTTGTTTGTAACCCTCTGGTTTCTACCTTTTCAACAGTCTGTCTGAACAGATTGTTAGAGGGTTTGGGTCAGGATTTTTTTAAGGTATTTTGTTTTGGGGTGCGGGTTTCTTTTTTTTTTTGGTTAAGAGGCACAGTTGCAGTGCCTGTTCCCCTTCTCTGAACCATCATCCGCCCCTCTGAAGTTCTCAAATAGCTGTGAAACTATTCTAGACTATTTCTTTAAATTCCTGGCATGAATTTCAGGTGGGTTAGTCAAGCTCAAATTTGTAATTTGTCATGTTAGAAGGAAACTCATCGAAGAGCCACCACCACAAGGTTCAGTCTCGTGCCCCTGTCACTGTCTCTACTATCACAGCCTTATGCCACACAACCTCTGACGGCAGTTTAGGGAATCAAATCCACAAAAAGCCATCTCTCCCCCTGTTATTTTCCCTGAAAACAATTAGAAACAATTAGTCTTCTGACAAATTGGCTCTTTGGACCGCCAGGGTGTGTGTGTGGAAAGCAGTGGGGAAACAGAGAAGGAAGATGATTCCCTTTGGCAGCAGTCAGCCTCTAAACTGGCTTAGTTGCTTCATTCAATTTAAAAAAAAAAGTATTTTTAAAACAAATACCAAGGACAAAAAACCCCACTAAGACTCAGGAAACATTTCAACCATCTTAGCATCAAACACAATCAAGTTAGTTTCCTCTTACTGCAAATATTTACAGAACATTCTCATCTTACTCTGCACAATCATTTCAAGGCAGATCTCACCTTTTTCCTTCTTTCAAGACAAACCTTTTATGTAAATATTAATTGTTCACATATTATTTGTTCCTATCTATCAGCTTCCACTCAGTGTACTCAGATTTCTTTGTTCATGCATCCTCCTTATTGAAACAACATTGAAATAGCTGCATTTTACAAAAGCTCAGCCTGAGCTGCTTTACCATCACAGAGTCTTGTTTGGAGCTTTCTTCCCTTTCCATCCCAACTTACTTCCCTTGGATCTTTCACACGTACCTTGTTTCACAACAAGTACTTACTGAAGGTTTATTCTCACTGAAACTATATTCCACTTTCACATTTAATGATTTTCAATCTCTTCGTTGGGCTTCTACCCAGAAAACCTTTCATCTTCAGTTGCTTTCTCTGCCCGACATAAAATGCTGTCGGAATTACAACTTCGGGAGTGGGCTGTGCTGTGATGTTAATTTGATCCCATCCTTTCAGAACAATGGTGTTATTCCTTAAAGTTCACTCCCTCTACAGTGTACCAGTGAATACAGTGAACACAAACTTGGCTGAACAAAGAGCTTACCCAAGAAAACCCTGACAATCTGCTCACTCTTCCCAGCCCTCAAGTTCGTTTTCCATCAGGTGAGCTCCCCATACTGGCTCATCCCACAGTCTGACAATCCCAGCAAAGGGATGCAGTGGGAACACTCGGTCCCAGAGACAGAGGATGTCTCAGGAAAGGAGCAGCTCCATCACTTTTTGCAACATTCAGCCAGAAACACGAACTGAAGGGCAGGCACTGACCTCTTTTCCCTGGCTGTGGGTACAGCCAGAAGCTGTGCCAGGAGAGGTTTTAGCTGGATATCAGGAAAAGTTTCCTCACCCAGAGGGCACTGGCACAGGCTCCCCAGGGAAGTGGTCACAACACCAGACCTGACAGAGTTCACACGTTTGGACAACACCCCAGGCACATGGTGGGACTCCTGGGGCTGTGCTGTGCAGGGCCAGGAACTGGACTCACTGATCCTTGTGGGTCCCTTCCAACTGTTGATATTCCATAATTCAATGAACTGCACTTAATTCATCACACTATACTCCTGTCCAGAGAATTATTTGGACAGTTAAAGTGCCAACATTTACCAGATTACACTGACAGTTGTTTAAACAAACAAGAGCTTGACAACCACTTTCCTGCTTCAGAAGTTTTACCCTAATTAGAGCCCACAAGAAAAGCCCACTAAAAAAGCAACCCTTCTTCTGCGTGCCCAGAATGCAGCAAAGCACAAAGCAAAGTACATACTAAGCAGTTGTCAAGCATTGACACCATGAGTCATTCTGTCTTCTTCCTTTCTACTACTCTTAGGATAGACAAGTTTGTCCCTTGTATCCACTTGTGTTGTACTTCAGTATCACCACGTTCCAAAACATCAGAGTGAGAGGACAATCTAAAGCACGTTGGCACAGAGGCACATGGAAGAGCAGAACTCAGCACAGCAGCTCCTGTTACAGCCTGAAGGAATAACTTCTGCTCAGTTCTGCTCTGGGGAGCAGCAGGATCTCTCTCAATGGTAACACAAGGATACACGTGTAATTCTCCTTAACAAGTTTAGTACTTGCATGTTTGTTGCATTTCTAGCACACTACATTAGAAAGCCCCGAATTACAAGAATTAGAACACAAAAGAAAGGACACTGTAACTGTGGTTCAACCTGACTCCTGCAGGCAACTGCTGCCTGCAAGCAGAACCGAGCAGAGCAACTCAAAGCAAGCAGGATTTGCCTTCCTTCACATTTTGGGAACACTTGGTAAGCTTCTAGGTGACTGTGGGATTTTAAGTTTGTTAAAATTTCTCAAAGAAAACTGACATTTACAGAGCACAGAGATCTCTTTTACAAAACACCTACTCTACAGCACACCTGGGAGCACACCTTCAAAGTCACACAACCACAGCACAAGGCACTAAAAGACTGAGTGACATAAGCCCGTCATTACAGCTGGAAAAATGAAAGGGACCAAGTGCATATAATTATTTTAGAGAGACAATTGAAAAACCATTACTGCAGTAGCAACAAGTGCATCTTCTCACAAAATGAGACACAACGCACCATTCTGCAATTAAAGGCACATTTGCTTATGGAAATGACCAAAACAGCCAGTGAGCACGTTCTGTGAGTAGAGCACAGCAGGAAGGCTCCCAACACTCCAAGCCTACACCAAGCAAGGGAGTGCTGGGGAAGGAAAAGGTGGGGTGGTGGAGGAAGCCACACAGAGCAAGTAGGAAGTTTTTAAAACCACTGGTACTTATACAAAGCACACATGGTGAGCTCAGGTCTGTGCACACCAGAATCACATCTTTGCCTCTCGAATACAAAAACTATACCCAAGTACAATACAACTGATTGTTTTACTACTGGGAACTAAGTCAAACCTGGGATGACTGGGATAATTCCTGCCTTGCCTAGCAGAAGTGCTTTCCAAGGCCACCCCCTCACAGCTCACACAATGTTTAAGGTACAAGAAGTAAAAGGGACACCAGTTTCAACAGGTAGTTGTCAAGAAGCATTAGGCACACAACAGTTACACCAAAACAGATCACAGCTGACACACAACCAAGAACATACAAGTACACAAACAACTTGTCTTTTTTAATATACAATTTATCTCTCAGCATCTTATGATCCAAAACTCTTTGGGAAAAAAAACAACCCCGAAAATACAAGAAGAATCCAACAACTCTGCAGCTCATCTGAAGCACAAACTTAATTAGTCTGTAATTAAGATGAAACAAGAACTGGAAGAATTGTAAGTTGTTCATTATGTCATTCAGAGGTGGTGAGCTGGGACAAGAGCAACCTGATTCCAGGCTTATGAAGTCAAGATTTTTGGCTGCTAAATTCACAGAGATGATGAAGGTTCTCACATCAGCCAATTTCCCAGTAGAAGGACTGTGGAGGGAAACCCTGCAAAGCTGCTCTGAGACCCTGCAGCCCAGACCTTTCAAGCCAATTCCTCTACTCTGTGACCCACAGGACACATCTCCTGCCTCTCAGCCACAGGAGGATCTCACTAACCTGCATCACCAGAAGAGTGATGGTCAGGATACAACAGAGAAAATTTGTGCAGATTCAATCCAATAACTCTGTGCACAAAGACAGGAATAAAACAACCAAACTGCCTCATTCTCTTCCATCTTCTGGCTCATTCCCTTCCCCTTCTCATCCTGTTATCGGACCTTAGCTGTCCTGTAACTTACTAATCAGACAATTTATATCCAAGATTAGGAGGAGCATAGAGAGCAATCTCAGAGAATTATGTGCAAAACAAGGAAATGTGTTTTTTGGCAAGTGCCACCTCCTTATTCCTGATTCATGTCAGTCCTTCTGCCTTCTTGGAACCAATTCAGGCACTGGAAACAGATTCTGTGGGACTCTCTGGGGGTTACCTGCCACAGCAAGGGCTCAGGAAAGCACAAGCAAAGCTACAAACAAAGATCCAGAACACACAGAAACCATGGAAACCATCTTAGATCGATCTAAACTGTTCAGAGATACTTCCCTTGCATCACTCTCTCATCTTTAGGGCAAAGAAGTGGCTCCAGTGTCTTCTAGTATGACTGAAAGCAGAAATGCTCAATTGTTCCTGAACAGCAGAAGGATTTACCACAGAACCACACCACACTTATGCTCACATGCACATCCAGTCACACCTACATGCAGAACCATAAGACATTCTGACACCTTTGTTACAGCGTTTGTTTCCAAACAAGTGCTGGCGGAAAGTCCCAGCCTGACTGAAGTCAGACTGATGAGGGCAACTGATTCAGCCCTGCAAAGCACAGAAGTGTTCAGTGGGAATTCTGGCACAAAATCAGCCCCTGGTCCTTGACTGAGAGCTCCATAACCCAACCCCTGAGCATCAGCCTTTGATAATGGCAAGGCAATAGTTTGGTTGGGAAGCACAAATGCAGCTTCGACCCCCCTGAGCTCAGGCACACACCTCTCATGTAAATGTGTCAGCAATGGTTTCAATTTGGCCACAAGAAGCACCACGTGCTGGACAGAAGTGGGGGGTCAGCAAAGCAGCATTCCTTGCTTCCCCCCTCTGATGGGTCCTGAGGAAATGTTTTCTTCTTGTTACTGCAGAGCACAAAACTGTCCCTCATATTCCAGACATGGAAGAAAANAGAAATCCAACACTGCTACCACAGATCATGGCAACACTAGTAAGAAATGGAGAGTGATTTGTTATCCTGTTACCAGAAGGCTGAAATCAGTTTCATGTTTTAAATTACTGTGTAAAACAGGCAGAGCTAAAGAAATGAATGGGACTGTCTCAAGATATGCCAGAGGATGCACAGGAATCTGGGAAACTCTAGTATTTAACACATGCATTAATTATCCAGGGTAGCTCACACACATAATTTAGCACCTGTATCTTCCCAGACACCAGTCAGACCATCCAAAGAGCCTTGTCTGCCTGACAAACTGTCACTGTACAACACACATTCAGAACCACAACACTCAGATCAATTGGAAATACTTAGTTTAGGAATTGCTAAAGATCAAAACCAGCAGAGGAGCTAAACCATCTCCTCAGTGCTGGTAATGGCCACAAAAAA